>VWYK01111893.1:1344-12317 GCA_013399775.1 Semnornis frantzii | reverse complement strand
TTTTTTTTTTTCCCCCTGTGGAATATTCTTTTGGAGTTGACAAGTATCTGAGATAAGTTATTTTTGGGTATTTTTATGGTATTTATGTAATATAAATAATGTGTTGAAACTCACATTCTTGTGCATTTTTGTCTAAGTCTAGTTGAACTGAATACCTCTTTCCAGCCTCACTTGATTTAGTACTGAAATTGCTGAAGGATACCATTCATTGGCTGGTGGCATGGTGATTTTTAGAAAACAAGCTGGAGTATTTGGAACTGCTCAAGCTTTGCTGCTAGCAGCACAAGGCTCTGGCTATGTTGTCCCTAGCATGGGACATGCCTTTACCTCATCCCCTCTGCCATCAGGAGCTGCAGAGGGAAACTGCATGCGTGTTCCGGGTCCCATCTGTACCACTTGTTTCTTCTTTTGGAAGATGGTGAGAAGTTATGTTTCTTGGAGCTGTTGCTGGCTATGGCACTGACACAAGGTTGATGGGCCCTGAAAGCAAGTGGCCATCACTATGCCTGGTTGGGTGGTTTGAGTATGGGTAGCATCTTCCATGGTTTTCTCCATTCACTTCCTCTGGCCTGGAAAAAAAATACCACTAATACTGTGGGAGCTGTGGGATGCCCAGTATGAACTTCCTAGTCTGTGAGAAAAATGGACAATCTCTGTTTCCATCCTCAAACTATGGTTTGGTGCTGTCAGGACTTCTTCAGCCTTTTGGTTCCCTGTTTCGTTATTTCCACCCTTATGCCGTGTTAGCATTAATGTTTGCGCAGGTGCACCATGAATGAGACTAGTGAACTGATAAAGATGAAAACAAAACCCCCTTTCTGTATAGCTTCTTCCTTCTTGCCTCCAGCCCCCTGGATCAGTTCCCCGGTCTGCTTCCCAGTGTGGCCACACAAATTGTATTGCAAGCACTATGTGGGAAGCAATAGAGGACTGAGAAGCTGAGCTTTGTGGCAGGCTCACAATTAGTAAAAAATAATAAACCCAACTTGTAAATATGTTGGATCAGGTGATTAAAAGGGCAATATTTTGACGTGCAGAAAGTTGTTTTCTTGTTAACACCAGAGTATCTGTTGCTGGGGGCAGGTAGAATCTCACTAAATTAAAATATAAATTGCATGTAACTTTCCTGACTTCAAACACCACATGTTGTCTGTTAGTACAGCCCATGGAACTGGTCATGAGTCCTAAAACCAAGAAGGTAACAAAGAGAGCTTAGGTCTCCAGAACTGTGCCCATGCCTGATTCCATCTTGTTCCTGCATGAAGCTCTTCATCAAGTGTATGAGGTTGGGAAACTGGAGGCCTCTGCCATCTTCAGTGACACAGCATGGAGAAATGATGCTGGAACCACTCAATGTTCACCTGTATTGTTGGTCTGTGCTATCTACCACAGAGCAGTCCTCCAGTATACTTCTGCCTTCCTACGCCCAACTGGGCTGTGTGGGAGCATCCTTGTTTTGGTGCTGCCCAGTGTTCTTCTGGAGCTGGGGTGGGTAGTTCGGGATCAATGGAGAACCTGAGCTTTTTTAAACTCCCATGTTACCTTCTTTCAGGTGGGAAGTGTGTGGGAAGTGTGTGTGAGCTGGTAATGAAACCACCTGTGGTGCATCCTGCTGGTTAATTCTTCCACTTCAGACAAAGTCCATCCACCATGCAGCTCTCAGAAATGTTTGCAGAAGGTGGCTCTCCTTTCCACAGATGAAAACCCCACTGTGGATCCTGTGAGATGTGTAGTAGTCTGGTTTGGGTTTGGTGGTTGTTTTTTTTTTTTTTTTTCCTTTTGAACAAGGTGTATTTCAACTAAAATGAATTCTTTTCTGTCAACCCACATAATGGGAACTTTACTCTGTACAATCTGGTAGGAGCACCAAGCTTGAAACCCATTCTCCCGTATGGTTGGTGTGGCTGGAGAATACCTCTAGCTCACCCATCCATGGTGGAAAAAAGCTACAGTGTATTTGTAACAGTTGAGATCAAAGGCTAAAATGTAGGAAGGTGGAGCCAGGCTCTCTTTTGCAGTGCTGAAATATTCCTGCTATCATCTGCTCTTCCACCCTTCCTGCAGGGAGCCAGCGGCTGGTGAGTGACCTCCTGTTGATGCCTGCACTCGGCAGGCAGAGCAATGCAGGCGGCTCCTTTCCGGGAGCTCTGGCCTCTGCTGAGGCCAGCTGGCAGCAGCCCCTGGCTCCATGCCTCTCCTGCTCAGTTTTTGCAGCTTTAGAGCCGCGTTTAGGGACTGAAAAGCACTGCTGAAGAAACTGCTGAAATAGTGCCTTTCATATGTTGCGTTGTGCCTGCCATGGTGGGAGTCCTGGTTGGTGGCTGGAGTTCCTGAGCACCATGATAGTACAAATAACCCTTTTTATTAAACTAAGTGTGTTGTATAAATACCAGTTGTGATTTTGAGATATTTTTCCTGATGTTCCCAAAGACCTATGGTGTGCCGTGCATTTTTGCTCTCTATTTTCAGTGCTGTTCAGTTGCTCTGAGCATAGGGGCTTGAGCTGACAGGTCAACCCATAAGTGGCCATATTGCCATAAGGATTGTAGAGTAAGTCTTTCTGGCTGGCTTGTTGGGTGTAGATGGATTAAATCTGTGAGCTGCCTTGTGATCCTATGGAACGAAGTGTTTTCCCTGTTTTTTTTGGCGCATGTTAGTCATTGAAGGATGCGCTCTCTCTTTATGCCTTATGTGGATGAGATGCCGCAGACCTGTTGAATAAAAATGTGTAAAACAGTGATCTTTAGCTTTTGGAGGAAGCATCCCCAGTGGCCAGTATTTGTGTGCTTTTAACTGTGGACACACAAAAAAATCTCAGTGAAGTATTCTTGTGCAATTTTAATACATGAAGTTAACAAGTACATACCTGGGGCTAGGCTTTATTCCTGTGTTGTGAACAGACTTTGGGTAGATTGCTGTACTAAACCTTCATTGAGGTGCCAACAATAGCTCAAATTAGGTTTTTGCTTTATTTTGGAAAAAAAAATGACCTCAGCAAATAATAAAATGAGTTACAGTTGAAAACAGAAAGCATCCTTATGTAATTTTCTGTCAAAATCTTGTTTTTATCTAAAAAATCTAATTCTTGAAAAATGTTCATTTTTATAAAGCAACTGATTCTCGAAAATGCCTGAAACAGGCTCCTACTCCATTAAGTGCAGTGCATGCTATTTCTGAAAATCTGTCATTTTCAAATAGTAAGAAGTGAGGCATTCAAACATCTGAAAGTTCCTTTAAGTTCTTCAGGTTTGTAGACCATTTATAAAAGACCATTTTTGCAGAGTTTTTCCTTCTTCCTTTTGTGATTGCTAATTATATTCTGAACAAATCACTATACAGAGATCTTTATGTCAAGATATTAAGAGTAACATAGTATAAGCCTTTTTTATTAATATTCATTGTGATATTTTGTAACTGTATCTGTTGAGCAGCACTGATAGAATTTAGTTATACCGTATTGTTTAAAATCCTTTTCATTAATGTATTAAACTGCCATAACATTATTGAAATCAATTTGTATGCAGACATTTGATGTTCCTCCACCAGCCTTATCCAAGGTAAAAGACTGTTTATGTCCATTAATGTCACGTTAAGGGTATTTGGGCAAGAATTTGATGGGACATGATACTCTGGTAGCCGCAAAAACTGTAGATTTCAGAAATCAGTGGTGAGATTTCACCATATTACAAATCAATTAAAAGTTACAGAAGACCTTATTTATATTGAAGCACAAAATAAATACTGAATTTTCTTCTAAACAGAAAAATGTTTAGGGGATTTTGACTGTTGGTGAGTCATTCTGCCAGGCATTGTGGTTTTTAAAGTCAGAATACACACACTTTAAATTATTTAACTTTTTTTCTGTGGTATTTCGCTATCAAAGGCCCTATAGAAACAGAGTAAGCTGGCAGATGAGATGATCTGTGGGAGGAAATAGTTAAAGTAGCTAAGCACAAGTGCTATCAAGCACATAAACAAACCTCTGAAAGTAACATTCATATTAACATCATTAACACTATTCTAAAAGGTTTTCATCGATGCTGAAGAACAAAGAAGCTAGAAAATATGTTTCAAGTAATCCAACCTTTTTTCAACACTGTAAAATTGAGTTGCGTATGATGATTTCTTTTTCCCCGCTGTGTTCTCTTAGTTGGTAGGGAAGGGAAAGAGTAGGCTTGGCTCTGCTTTCTGGGGGAAGTTCTGTGCCCAATTCTTGGGATCTGGGAAGAGAACGATGCTCCTTATGCTCCCAAAACTCTTTTGTATCTTTCCAAGCTTTAATCATTGTGAATAAAACTCAGATTAGGCTATTAAGAAGCTTTAGGTTGAGTTTTGGTTTTTTGGTGGTTGTCATTTTTGAGTTGTTTTTTTGTTTTGTTGTTTTTGTTCTTTTTAAAATCCTGACACTCATTTAAACCACCCCCTGCCTGTAGAGGTCAAGGGTTTATCCATGTACACACCAGGGAAATCACCAATGAGGCGTATCACCTGCCTTGTTGATAACTCCTATATAAGTTTTCATAGGAAGAGTAAAGTGAGTTTGCAGTATCCATTTAGTAGTTTACTCAAATTAATCTGTGTGAGATTTCAAAATACATACAGTTATGTTTCAGTCTGGTTCTTTTGACAATGGTTTTGCACAATGCTAAGCACTTAAAAGCAGCTTGGGATTTTAGATATTTTTTTATTTCTACATTACTCCTCCTCTGTATGCAAGCCAGGCAGTGCAGGATAGGGATAATGTGTGAAATGAAGAAAACGGCTTGGTTTATTTGCCCCAACCACTCAAGAATCAGATGATGCCCCGAGTACAAGGGAGGAAAGTCAGTTGCAATTCTGTAAATATTTATGTACATAGTTAAAGTTAGACATGAAAATAGTTTTTTAAACTTAGTTGAAGACCTTTCACATGAAAAGAAGCACGTGTGTAAGTATTTGCTGTGTGTAGCCTGTTTGAGGTTTTAAAAATATGTAAAGTACTTTCAAAAATACTACAAGGCCCTGTGCCCCAACAAGACACATTGAAGAATGCAAAAGTGGCTACATGGGTAACCCTTCCTGGCAGTAGCAGGCAAGGTAGCAGCTGGCTTACCGACTCATGGGGTTCTTTTGTCTACATGTTCGGGCTCTCCTCGGCAAGAGTTAAGTGTTCAGTTGGAGGGCAGGAGGCTTGGTTTTGGGTCACTGAACTCAGGACTGCGGTTGTCTGATTCAGCTAATTCTTCCCTTTCAGACTTCTCAAGTAACTCTGAACAGATTGCTTAGACTCTGAGTGTCTGTGCATCCCGGTAATAAAATGGGTTAATTACACAATCTTATCTCTTGCCCCGGACTTACTCAATTTTTGTGCTAAAGCTAGCTTCACAGTGCTACTGTTAGATAAGTAATTTGTGAGGTCCCCGGAAATACAGATGTTAGGCTACCTTCAATTCAGAACAATTGCAGAGTTTTAGGGTCTCAAAAGCTCAGCATGTATCGGTCTTTGTCTTGGCAGCTGAATTTTTCACTTAGTAGCTACTGATGTGAAGCAAGTGATGTTATCCTAGAAACCTGATGTATTTTTTCAGGCTTTTGGTGTATTTTGTGTGTATCTGTATGTATATATTTTCTTTGTGGTGAGCAACTGGAAATGTGTGAGCCAGCCATGTGCTGATGTTGTGCCGACTCCAGCTCTCACCTACCCTCCCACTTTCCTTCCTTTCTTCCTTGGAGAGCTGGGAAACAAATTACAGCCTCCACACGTCTGCTGCTCAGGCAACTGCCCGTTGGGAAAATGGATGGGGGAGAACTTTTGGATGCCGCATCAGTGCCTTATTAGGCATTTCATAGTGTATTTTACAAGTATGTGGACAAACAGTAGTTAAGATTAGGTGGAGAAAAATTCTTATGCTCCCTGCAGGAAGGGGTGAAGAGTCTGCTGGGGACAGGCAAGGGAGTTGCTGCTTTACCCAAAGAGTCCCACAAGGCTATTCAGAGATGCAGTAATGTGCCCTGAAAGTTGATGAGTGGTTGGGGTGATGGCTTATCTGATGAGAATTTTCAAAATGCCCGATTAACGCATTGCTTTCTGCTTAAGAGACAAGGTTTAACAACAGACGCTGTACGAAGTGTTGGGCTACATGTGTGGCACGAGTATGAAATTGGCCTGAATCTTCCCAAAACCTTCTTCATGAATGGTAATTTTTAAGGTCATATAGTTGAATCAGATGACTTCAAATGTGTTTTTAAGCAGGGGTTAAAGGAAACATTAAGATTGCATTTCCTTGTTGCTGTCATTGCCGTTTTGCTGTATTAGAGTCTTAATTGTAGTGTTTTCCTTTCTTTTTTTTCACAAACAAGATGACCTTGGCAGTTAATGACCTGCTTACAGTCTTTGGCATGGCTTTGGTGGGGAGAGGGCATTCATCATGTTTATTTAGTAATTTCACAGTATAGAAAGAGGTGCTTGACACTGGCTGCGAGGCGGCAGCCAGCGAAGTGGTATAAAGAGACCTTGCATCCGGGAGGAAGAGAGTGCCTCCATTTCAAGGGGGGCTTCCCTATTCAGTTCACACAATGCCGAACCTAGGTGGGGGGAGGGGCTGGAGGCCATGACGTGGACTGATTTCAGGTGGGTCTGTGCATGGTGGTGGAGGCAACGCAGCTGCCTGGGACTGTGGAGGCAAGGAAGCGCACCTGGTGCCTTGCCAGTGTGCTCTGGGTGCTTTTCGCTGCACAGCTGGAAGCTAAGTGGCTTTGCTTTACTGGAGCTCACCCCCAGCACCCATGTAACTGCTCTGTGCAGACTAGCATTCAGCAGAGTCCTGATGGGAGAGGGAGAGATGTAAGCCAGCTGCCCTGCCGCTGCCTTCACTGACCTTCAGCGAAGAAACTGTTAAATGTAGCTGTGCATCTTCTGTGTATCAAAAAAGCAATGAGTAAGTAGCACCAGGCCTTCCTGACCCACATTGCACTTAACGGCCAGAGAAATGTCTGGCGTGCTTGGTCTGCAAATACTTGGCATGGTGCTCTGCCTCTGTGTACTGCAGCTGTGGTGCTGCAGCCGGGAACCAACTTCAAAACTGTTTGGTATAAGGGTTATTGTTGTTGTTGCTAGTTTTTTTGGGGGGGAGAGTGGTATAATAAGTTGTTGTTTGTTTTTTCAATTCTGAGATTGCTGTATAAAGAGGTGTTAAGTGTGAATTGCTGTGTTATAATCAATAACCTAGTGCCTTGGGAAAATACTCTGACTTTGGAGCAAGTAGTTTGCTTGGTTGTTTTTTCCTCAACCAAGGTGGAAAAAATTATCAGGTGGGTTGGTGGAGGGTTCCTGTTGTTGGTGCTGTCTGCCACTTGAGGGAATGGGCGGGGAGGCTGCAACCATGCGAGCAGTAAATTTATTTATGTTTGTCTTTTAGATTGTCACAGTAAACCTATTTTCATTGTTATTTTGTAAATAATTTTACAGGATTAGACCTTTTCCTGACTTTTAAAAATTCGGCAGTCGTTTTGAGGACTTTCACCTTCCCTGGTTCAGCCAAGCAATTCCTATTCTTGCTGGTATTCCTTGCTATTTAAATAATACTGGGCCTGATTAGGAGGAAATGGTCTCTGGAAGGCAACCGACATTTTCAAAAGCACTGTTCCACAAAGGAGACTTTGAACTGTGCTAAGAGTTTAAAAGTTAAATAATATTTTGAATGTTATAGTTCTAATGTTTTCCTATTGTCATGGGAGACTTGGATTGAGTCCCAGGATTGTGGTTGACTTTGCACCACGCTAAGGCCTTATTTATTATCTCTGTGGAGATGAACTTAAAGCTACTTCACCCTTTTTTTGTTTTGGTTAACTCTTAACATTTGTACTTGTTTTTGAAAACAAAGTTTATTTATTTTTTAACAGAGGGATGATGAAGATGAGCCATCTCTTGGGGGCAGTATCTGTGGAAAGGCTGCTGGCTCCTCAGGGCCCCTCACACCCCTCCAAGCTGTGTGCTGAGGGTGTGAGGTCCTCCATGGCCACCTTCAGAGTGAGAGCTGTAAAAAACAAACAAAAAAACCTGCAAAAAAACCCAAAGTTGTGTGGAAGAATCAAATGCTATATGTGGAGGTCCCATGAACATAACAGAGCAAAGAGCTGTGCCTGCTGGCTTTCCTGCAGCAGGTTTTTCACGCTGTCCTGGCCAAGGTCTTGCTTGTGCACACAGCTGGCTGTGGTGCATATTTGTGGGGTGTTTGGGGCTTGAAGTGCCTCAGTCCTGCATATGCGAATGATCCCTGCCTTCACCTTGTGAAGTGGCAGATCTGCAACCTTCTAAGTTGCAGTGGTGGGGGAAGACCTGGAGGGTCTTCAGAGAGATTTGCAGCCTAGTTCTGCAGCTTTCACAGATGAGTTAGTTTTCATCTGGGGGCCTACTTACGGAGCAGTTTTGATGGAACAAGACTTTTTTAGGAAATACAGTTTAAGGACATTTATGCATTTATTGAGGTCTCAAAAAGCTATATGAACTATGGTACTAAAGTTCACTATGCTGTTATATGCTGGTCAATCACAACCTCATTATTTTTTTCCTGTCGTCATCCCTCCCCCCCAGCCCAGGATTTATTTGACATAAGGTATGGTTTATTTGGCATCACATAATCTGCATGTGGTAGTCGTGAACCCTTGCTTTGGGGACATGGGGTCCAGGGCTGCTTGTTACCGTTCGGTCTCCCAGGGCCTGTCTTCTGTTAGTATGTACTTCCTGCCTGTTCCCGGGAGCCTAATTATTAATATAATAATATGTAATAATGGCTTATCAGACCAGATTATGTTAGCGTAACTTGCTTTTAAAATAAGTCAGTGGATTTGTTAGTTAAAGTTGAAAGCTAGGTATGTTTCTCTGCTAAGCAAATGTTACTTTCCAGCTTCTAAAAGGACAGAGATCCCTTTCTGTTTAACAGTGTTTTATGTCTGCTAAATGCAAAATGAAGATGGTTTCATAACTGCATTTTTGGCCCAGGTAAAAATGTAATAAATGAAGCATGAGCCAGAGGAAAGGGAAGAACCTAATCAGATGCTGAAAGGACTTCATGAATATTAAGTACTTTCCACTTAAGCAGTCTTTTTAATAATCTGAAACATTAATAGGTGTATGACTGCCTGCATCTATACCAGCTGTATCAGAGAGATAAAAGTCCCCGTTTAACACGATTTTTATGAGCTTGCTTATGCTAGTGTTTGACCTACAGAAGTTGTCATTTTGCATGTTGGAAAACAGCTTTCTAGCAAACAGAACTGTCTGTCCGTGGAAATAAACAGTATAAGTGTCACTTGGTTCTTGATCTAAGGAGTAATGGAGTAACTGATGGTAGTTTAAATAGTTTGGCTTTTTGTTGTTCTTCTCCCCATACCCGCACCCCCCGAAGGTATTCATCCTAGAACTGTACTTGGTGATTCAAGAATAAATCTGTAAATGCATGTTGAATATTTTTTGATAACTACTTATAGGAACCAATTGTTTCAAAGTTATTGAATTGCCTGCATTCAGTCTGTTATGTGTACTGCAAAATAGTAATTGTGGTGTTTTGGGGTTTTTTACTGTATGTGCTATGAATGTAAGCTGTGCCAGTAAAATAAAAAAGGTGTGGTTGTGACTGTTCTCTAAACAGTCTGTGGATAGTAAATTTAAGTTCATTGCTATCAGAAACATAATTGGGAAAATTGGCTTCCTCAGACCTGTTCTGCTTTCCTGTTTGGTTCGCTTGTTCTTTTGGATACCCCAAAAGGCAATGCTAATGAAGTACCTGTTACGTTTTATGCCAGATAAAAGCATGGGTGAAAGTTCTACACGTTTGAGTAGATAACTAGATAGTGTTTAAAAACAAACCCCCTACAAGAAGAAGAAGAACAACAAAAACCCAACTCATACTAAACCTCTTGCTTCGGGCTTGTGTGTTCATTTCCTGCTCAGAAGGGCTGGTCTGCTCTGCCCCTTCTTTCAACATTTCTGCTCCTGTTTTAGAGCTGCTAAACTGTTGGCTGTACTGAAGTGAACCAGGACCCATTTTGTTTGCCCTTGGTGTTTGCCGGCTGTGGTCAGTAAGGGATTAATATCAGCTGAACTGCCCCTGAGACATGTGTCAGGTGGGCAGTCTGAAGGAGGATTTTACCTCTAAACTTGTGAATCAGAGCACATTTCAGACTGGAATCAGATTGTAATTACTACATGCAATTCTTCTGTCCAGATAGGTTCTCGCTTTGCTTCGAAAGCAGATCTTGGGAGTAGGATACCTGCATTTAAAGCCCACTTTATATATGTTCCTCAAAGGTGAATATGTTGCATGCCTCTAAATTAGTGGACTACAGAAAAAAAAGAAGGGAAAATGGAGCAGCATTTCCTGCCACTTATTTGTGCAAGATCTGGGCTGTACTGCACATCTGGAAGCAGCTTGCTACTCTCAGTGCATTTGCCAGTGATCAGCTTTTTTTCTCTCTCGTGCATGTAATTTGAGATCTTGCTGTGGACTTAGGAGTTTTTATGGAAGGAGATACAGAACTTTCTTGTTTAAGCATTCATAATGATCCATTTGAAAATCTGTTTAATAACTCAATTTCTTAGAAAACTCAAAATCACTAAATTGCTATTGTCAAGTAAACAAGAAGTAAATGGGAAATTGTTTCATGCTACTCCTGCAACAGTTAGTTTTTTCCATTTTTCCTCTTGTCTCAGTGTTGCAGACCTTGTGTGTCAAAATAAGTGAGTTATGTATGGTTAATACAAGTGCTTGAAAACACTTAGTTTATGACCTTTGGAAAAGTTGAAGTTAAGAGCTTAAAAATAAAGAATTGTATTTTTCCGTCTTGCTTTTTTGAGGGGGAGATACAGAACCTGAGTATGTGGAGCTTTTATTTTTTTTCACTGCTAAGCTCACTGCAAGGAAAAACAAAAAGACATAGTAATTTGGGGGACTTCTGGGAATAGTTGCTGGATATTTTGTGGAAATCTTTTCCCA
>VWYK01111891.1:0-15953 GCA_013399775.1 Semnornis frantzii | reverse complement strand
CTAGCAGTATGTGACCCCACACTTTTTCACATGCCCTACCTTCCTTTCTCTGCCTACGGATTCCAAGCTTCATGGGATCCCTTTGATCACATCTGATATCTTAGGGCACTGTTACCCAATGCCTGCTTTCTATATTTTGACTTGACTGTTGTGAAAGTAATCTCCTTTTCCAGGAAGAGCAATGTTGACTATTCCAGGGAGCCAGCTGCAGGGAACCGTCAGATGTAACTTGCCACAGGACCTTTGGGATGGAGTGAAGCTAGTAGAGGAGGGAAAAAACCTAAAATTTGTGCATCTCTACCTGAGGGTCATTAATTACCTGACCAGCATAGCCTATCATGAACCAATACTTAGAGCATGAACATTCAAAGACAACTGTCTGAAAATCTAAGCACTGCAGGCTGTTTCTAGTTTTCCTCTCTCACTACATCCAAAGCAGATGTCAAGAGCAAGGAAAAAAATAAAGCATATGGAAATAAGTAATAGTGAGTTTACACCTGATCCTTCTCTGATACAGCAGAACCTAATTAATCATAGACATGAAGCTGTATTGGAGTTACAGCCTCAATTCTTACTTTGCTCTGGTCATTTGTCAGATGTCTTCCTACTCAGCCACTCGACTTCATTCAGGGTGTGCAATCCAGGAAAATGTGAAGTTTGTATGGAAATATGTGCATGATAAATCTCATTTGAAAGGTTTTGCTCCATGTAGCTGTATTGAACAACTCAAGCACAGAACTTTGACCATCTGAGGCCAGAAAACAGCTGATATTTTAATTTTATAATGCATTTGTAAGGTTTCAAACTATAAAGATACAAAAACCTCCAGTACATAAAGTTGAAATCAATTTGACATGAAACTTTTGGAAGTGACTCATAGAACAGTTTGGGATGGAAGTGACCTTAAAAATTATCTAGTTCTAACCTCCCTGGCTTTGACAGAGATGCCTTCCACTAGGCCAGGTTGCTCTCTGGTTGATCAGGGATGAATCACTTGCTTTTTAAAATACTATTACCCAATCTTTTGGGCCACCCATTTTTGATTAAATTTTACTTTCTAAAGTATGATCTCAGAGAACTGAAACTCCTTGGATTCCAGACTTGGACATGTTTTTCTGAAGAACTGATTCACAGAATGATTTGGGTTGGAAAAATCCTGAAAGATCATCTAGTTTCAACCCCCCTGCCATGGGCAGGGACTCTTCCACCAGAGCAGGTTGCTCAAAGCCTCATCCAACCTGGCCTTGAACATCTCTAGGGAGGGAACACCCACAATATCCCTGGGCAAGCTGTTCCAGTGTCTCACCACCCTCACTGTAAAGAATTTCGTTCTAATATCCAATCTCAGTCTCTCCTCTTCCATCTTAAAGCCATTGCCCCTCTTCCTACAAGCCCTTGTGAAAAATATGAGCACTGCCTGCAGCGTCATTACACTTCTTCTAATGGCAGCAGCTACTATTAACATGACTTGCCTCTTTCTTTTCTGCATTGTGTTCTCTTTTGCCTGGTATATTGAGAAAAGCTGCCTTCCATTTTAAGCCAACAAACAGTAACAGTTGGCCAATACTTGGACTTCTCTCATCAAAGACGGCAACCCGCTATGCAAAGATCAGGATACTACACAGCCAGAGCTGTTGGAGGGCCTCTGCATCCCAATGTCCAAGTACAACTGCTGTAGGTGGGCCTCAAAAGATGCAAGAAAGTTGCCTGTGGAGGCCAGGGGCCTGGCAGTAGCTGTTAAAGTCAGACTGAATCTCAACTCCCCAAGGCAAACAGTAAAATAGCAAAACCGCCAAGGAGGACTCATTCCTGCTCAGTTCATGACCTCTGCAAAAAAAAAAAAAAAAAAAGCAACAAATTCCACTTCTCCTTTCAAATTAAACATCTACTCTTTATTGCCAGGGAATATGTTTTAATAATCTGTGGTGTTCAAGGTTTGATAAACATCAGAAATCTCTTTAGTGCTGTTACATGATACCTGACATACATTTTCCTCCCACTCACAGATTTGCCTTTTCATGCCAGCATTACATAAACCACACTGAACTTCATCAAGGTACAGGTTGGGGGTTCCTTGCAAATACTTCTAAAAGAAGCAGTTGGAGTCCAAAGAAACCTGTGTTTTGTTTTGTTGTTTGGTTTTGTCGTTGTTTTGGTTTTTTTTTAATTGGCTTTTTGTACTGAATGACTTTCCAGCACATTCCAGTTGAATCCTAGAATCACAGAATAGTAAGGTTGGAAGGGACCTCAAGGATCACCCAGTTCCAACCCCCTGCCATAGGCAGGGACACCTCCCACTAGCACAGGTCACTCAAGGCCTCGTCCAACCTGGCCTTGAACACCTATATTTCTCTTTTTGTTTCCAGTAAAAGATGTCTAGAATGATTTCAGTAAGAAAAATGAAGGGGAGGGAAAATCAATAATTCCCAATTCATTGCAACTACATTTTACAGACAACCAAAATGTCTGTGCAAAATGATGTTAAGCGAATCAGTGTCTGCTCTTAACTTTGACTATATACAATGTAACTCCCTAAATTATTAAATACCACAACACTCAATCCATGTACCTGTTGTTTCTTTTTCAGGTTTGAAAACACCTTTGCAGTCTTGGTTGCATGGTTATAACTGTTACACAACTGGAATGAGCCAGAAATGTGCCCTAGTGGCCACAAAGGCCAATGGTATCCTGGGGTGTATTAGAAGTGGAGTGGTTAGTAGGTGCAGAGAGGTTCTCCTCCCCTTCTGCTCCCATCTGGTGAAGCTGTGTCTGGAATATTGTGTCCAGATCTGGGCCCATCAATTCAAGAAGGACTTCAGGGAACTGCTTGAGAGATTTCAGCACAGAACCACAAAGATGCTGAAGGGAGTGGAATATCTCCCTTCTGAGGAAAGGCTGAGGGAACTGGGGGGCTAGCTTGGAGAAGGGGAGCCTGAGGGGTGACTTCATTCACCTTTATAAAGACGTGGAGGGCAGTGTTGGGAGCCAAGGTCTGCTCAGTGATGTCCAATGACAGGACAAGGGATAATGTGTGCAAGCTGGAGCACAGGAGGGTCCATGCAAACATAGGGCATAACTGTCACTGTGAAGGTGACAAAACACTGGAAGAGGCTGCCCAGAGAGGTTATGGCATCTCTTTCTCTGGAGACATTCAAAATTTGCCTGGACATCTTCCTGTGTGACCTACTCTAGGTGATCCTGCCCTGTCAGGGGAGTTGGACTGGATGATCTTCCAAGGTCCCCCCCCAGCCCCTAATATTCTGTGATTCTGCATAAATCTCTCCAGTTTATTCAAGGTATAATAAAAGTTCAGCAGCTATTTATCTTCCATCCCTTTTCAGGCACCAGAAAAGGATACCCCAGATATAACTCAAGAACTGGGTCGATTTATTCGTGAAGCTATGGTAGCTGCAAGCTTATATACCATATCCAGAACAGCCAACTTAAATTACTACTGTTGATTAAGTCTACAGAGATTGTGCAAATATGCCTTTGAAGGACCATCTCAAAAGCACAACTCATGGATTACGTCTGGATGCTCTAATTGTTTACAGTTGTGAAGACTCAGCTTTCAGGAGGGGGAAAAAAAAGTAGCGCAATAATAGAGTATATTTACAAAGCAGAAATTCCTGAAGTTTGTGGCATCAGATCAACAACTAAAACAATAAGGAAATTAAGAAACTCTTATTTAATAAGGGGTATTCCCACTGCAAGACTTTTTTGCAGCTCTTTCACAATGTCTTGGTTCAGACTCCCTTGGGGAGCAGAGTACAAAGGACCTCTCCTCCCTCAGAACATAAAGTCCTGTTCTCTTTGAAGCCAGCACACTAGAGCTGTGCTTGAGGCACACCTGCTATACCTTCTCTCCCCTAAGAATGCACAAAGCAACAAGGGTATGAAGATGAAAACACACATCACACCAGGTCTTAGGAACTGGAACTAAGAACCACAGTATCACAGACCCTTAGAGGCTGGAAGGGACTTTCAGAGATCATTGAGTCCAACCCCTCTGCCAAAGCATCATCCCCTAGGGTAGTCCATACAGGAGTGCATCCAGGTGGGTTTGGAAAGTCTCCAGAGAAGGAGACTCCACAACCTCTCTCAGTAGCCTGCTCCAGGGCTCTGTCACCCTCACTGTAAAGCAGTTTCTCCTCATGTTGACCTGAAACCTTCCCTGTTGCTCCCTGTCTTATTGCTGATGACCACCAAAAAAGAGATTGGCCCCAGACACTTGACACCCACCCCTCAGATATTAGTACACATTAATCAGATTCTCTCTCAGCTTTCTCTTCTCCAGACTAAACAGCCCCAGGGCTCTCAGTCTCTCTTCATAGGGGAGATGCTCAAGTCCCCCAGTCATCCTCATGGCTCTCCACTGGACTCCTTCCGGCAGGTCTATGTCTCACTTGAACTGGGAAGTCCCAAACTGGAAACAGTATTCCAAGTGTGGTCTCACTAGGGCAGAGTAGAGAGGGAGAAGAACCTCCCTAGCCCTGCTGGCCACACTTTTCCTGTTGCACCCCAGGATGCCATTGTCCCTCTGGGCCACAAGGGCACATTGCTGGCCCATGCAGAACTTGCTGCCCACCAGCACTCGAAGGTCTTTCTCCACAGAGCTGCTTTCCAGCAGGGCAGCCCCCACCTGTACTGGTGCCTGCTGTTATTCCTCCCCAGATGTAGGGCCCTGCACTTATGCTTATTGAACTTCATGTGGTTAAGGAGTGGAGACGGCAGAAATGGCTTGTCACATATGTTGGGAAAATAAAGGGGAAACAAGCCACTTATCACTGATAATTTTTTCCAACAAATCTCAGTTTATACTCCACTTCCTGTCCTAACCAGACCTGAGATTGTCCTTTCCTCAGTAAAGGAAAAGAGCCGAACTGTGCTTATAATTCAGCTTACTTTGGTATAACCTGTGGCTCCTGCTCAGAAAAGTCACAGGTAAGGCTAGCAGAGATGCTCATGCACCCTCAAGCAACAAGCTTCCAACTCCTCACCTCTGCTTTTTCAAAGTTGAAAACTTTGCCACTTTAAAAACACATTCTATAGATTGGTGTGAAATTTAGCTGATGAGAATGCATAAAGGAAAAGGGTAAATTTAAAGCAAATATGGGTTTGGTTTTTTTTCCTTCTCCTCAACAGAGTTCAGTTTATTGATCAGGAAGAGGTGTCTCTAGACAGCAGAACCAGTGGAGTCCAGCAAGATTATTAAGCCAGGCTTCACAGGCCATGAAAGCAGCTGTACTCAGTCCAGAGCCAAGAAGAGGTTGGCAGCAATTTAGCTGATTTAAAGCACTGCAGAGCCCAGTTCCCAGCCAGCTCACATGTCTCCAAACCCCTCCTGCAGGCGCAGATTTCTGGAGAATGCAAATGTTACACATGGCTACCCAGAATCAGCTCAAGGTCAGCAGGACTTACTGGCTTTGGCAAGTACCTCTAGATTGCCCTAGTGACTGGGGAAAATCAGACCCAGCATTGCCTTGCCGGAATTCATGGACGCAGGTGAGGCTCAGCACTGTACTGAAGCTCATCAGTTTTCATCTGGAGACCCTGCTAAGAGCTACCTGGAGTTTACAAAGGTCAACAGGTGTCCAAATATAGGGGCTACCTTAGGTGGTGTGAGAACACTGCCCAAACTGCAGCACAGGGAACCCACCCACCCAGGAGGTACCAGACCTTAGGCAACATCTGTTCTTCATACATGCGCATGTACATGCCAGCCAGCCTGGAGCTGCAAAGGGGCTTCGGCATGCCTCATGCTCTATGACAGCAGAGAGTCTGGAAAGGCAGCTAGCACATGAGCAGCACCCACTCTCTGGGGCTTTTTGGCTACCTGGAATTCCCTACATGTGCTACAATGCACTGCTAAACTGACTTGATACCTTTGGGCCGTTTGCCTCTGAAAGAGAAGGGCACTGGCATGGAGCAGCTCTCCTGCAAGAATCATCCTGTGGCTGAGCTCATCCAGGATGATAAATGCTGCTGCCAAACCCCAGCAGGCAGTTCAGGGAGTTGCCCACACCCACAACACAGAGGTTATCCAGGATTTTTCCATTCTCTGGCATATCCTAAACTCCACCTTCCATTCTTCTGAATAGAGCAGTTGACTCTTTTTCCTCTTATTTCCTTCCTACCCACTTCCTAACCTCAGTTTGGCACTTTTATTGCTGCAGCTATTATTCTAAAGTTATAAAAGGACAAGACTGTTTGTAGACTATCATAAAAAAGAGAGTAAATCATATTGGAAGCTACAATGGAGAATATTGACCACAGTCTTTGTGAAGGCCTTGGTCTGAAATTTGCTTGCATAACAGTTTGCATGTAGGCTTGAGTGTTGGACTTCTAAAATGGCTTATCAAATTTCAGCCAAACAAAACAGAACAAGCAAAGTGAACTACTTGGGGAAAGATGTAAACTAGCTGCAGGAACAACCAAGAACACCAAGACCCCAGCATAAGAAATACATGGAACTGCTGGAGCAGGTCCAAAGAAGGGCCACAAAGATGATCAGAGGGTTGGAGAATGTCCCCTATGGGGACAAGCTCAGAGAGTTGGGTCTGTTCAGCCTGGAGAATGCTCTGGGGAGACCTTATGGCGGCCTTCCAGTAACTGAAGGGGGCCTACAAAAAAGCCAAGAAGGGACTTTTGAAAGGGTTTGTGGTGATAGGAAAAGGGGTAACGGATCAAAGCTTCAGGAGGGCAGGTTTACACTAGAAATTAGAAATAAGTTCTTTACAGTGAGGGTGGTGAGACATTGGAACAGGTTGTCCAGGGATATTGTGGGTGTCTCTTCCCTGGAGGTGTTCAAGGCCAGGTTGGACAAGGCCTTGGGCAACCTGCTCTAGTGGAAGGTGTCCCTGCCTGTGGCAGGGCAGGTGAAATTAGNCTCTAGTGGAAGGTGTCCCTGCCTGTGGCAGGGCAGTTGAAATTAGATGATCTTTCAGGATTTTCCCAACCCAAATCATTCTGTGAATCAGTTCTTCAAAAAAACATGTCCAAGTCTGGAATCCAAGGAGTTTCAGTTCTCTGAGATCATACTTTAGAAAGTAAATTTTAATCAGGATTGGGTGGCTCGAGAGATTGGGTAATAGTATTTTAAAAAGCAAGTGATTAATCTCTGATCAACCAGAGAGCAAGGACTAAAGAGCACTTAAGGTCTCAAACACCCCTGGGAACTATCCAACAGTCTAATACTGTGGGTGCTGACTCTGGGCAGATTTTGGATTTGTGTTTTCTCATTCGTAGTCCTCACACTTATGAGAAGTCTCCTCTAAATTTCACTAAGCCTGCTCAAAATTCTGCATTACAGTTATGTCTATGAAGACCCAAAGGCAGGCAGATCCCAAGGGTGCTGACACCACTGTGCTGACAAATACCTTACAGAATCATAGAACCATTTCAGTTGGAAAAGACTGAGTCCAACCATTACCTAACTTGACCAAGTCTGGCACAAACCCATGTCCCTTACTGCTCCGTTTCCTTTCTAACTGCATCTATGTGTTCTTACTTAATTAGAAACTTCTGAAGGCAAATCATAGAACCATAGAATGGTAAGGTTGGAAGGGACCTCAAGGATCATCTCGTTCCAAACCCCTGCCATAGGCAGGGACACCTCCCACTAGTACAGGTCACTCAAGGTCTCATCCAACCTGGCCTTGAACACCTCCAGGGAGGGAGTAGCCACAACCTCCCTGGGCCACCTGTGCCAGTGTCTCACCACCCTCACTGCAAACAGCTTCCTCCTAACATCCAGTCTAAATCTCCCCTCTGTCAGTTTAAACCCATTGCCCCTTGTCCTGTCATTGCAAAGATTTCAGATGCCATGTAGCATCTAGCATAAGAGGGATGAGGAGATTCAGACCACTAATACTTAGCAGGGAAACACATTTTAACCACTGCTGACTGTACCACTCAATGATCTGAGGCACTCAGAAATTGAGGCCAGGCATACCTAAAGATTGAGCTCCTCAACTCCCTTCAAACTCATCATCAACCTGGGGTTGTTTAGTCTTGAGAAGAGGAGACTGTGAGGGAATCTCATCAATATCTACGAATATCTGAGGGGTGAGTGTCAAGTGGCTGGGGCCAGTCTCTTTTCGGAGGCGCACAGTAATAAGACAAGGAGCAATGGCTACAAACTTGAACATAGAAGGTTCCACCTCAACATGAGAAACTTTTTTACAGTGAGGGTGACAGAGCACAGGAGCAGGTTGCCCAGAGAAGTTGTGGAGTCTCCTTCTCTGGACACTTTCAAAACCTATCTGCATGCATTCCTGTGTGAAATACCCTAGGGGATGCTGTTTTGGCAGGGGGGTTGGACTCAATGATCTCTGGGGGTCCCTTCCAACCTCCAACGTTCTGTGGTTCTGCAATAACATTAGTTTGAATTCTGCTCTTTTGGTTGTTTTAAGACGGAATGAAAGAACAAGTAATAACTGGTGTGATATTGCTGCTGATAAAGTATCATCTACTCTAGCACAATCCTGCTCATACCGTGCTTACTCAAATTTTTGATTGCAACGCTTCTCTGAGAGGATATAATTATCTTGCTTCTTCCTTCTCTAAAATTCTAGTTCACTGGCATATCAGATTCCACCCAGCACAGTAAAAATAAAACACAGGCATGCACACTAAGAAGGAAGATCCAACTAGTCTGGCTCTGTCCTTCAAGCAAACCCTAACCCCAAACCCACTCTCCCATGAGAAACTTTGTGTCATGTTTCCTTTTTACCTAAGTTTGTTACTAAACACTGACTTAGTGACAAATTTTATGTCTTCTTTTGATTCACATTTACTTACTTCTCCCTCTTTGCCTCTTTACAGGCTTTTATAAAATCTCTGACAGGGCTCCCTGAGGACCATTCTGTTTAATTTACCAGTTTGCAACTATTTTTGCATAAGATCGATACAGTGCCAAGCTTTGTTCACAATCAGTTCTATGAAGCTAGATTTAAACTGGATCTTAGGAAGAAATTCTTTACAGTAAGGTTCTTTACAGTAAGATTATTGAGAAGGTCTTGCAATGACAGGACAAGGGGCAATGGGTTTAAACTGGCAGAGGGGAGATTGAAACTGTATGTTAGGAGGAAGTTGTTTGCAGCGAGGGTGGTAAGACACTGGCACAGGTTGCCCAGGGAGGTTGTGGCTACTCCCTCCCTGGAGGTGTTCAAGGCCAGGTTGGATGAGGCCTTGAGTGACCTGTGCTAGTGGGAGGTGTCCCTGCCTATGGCAGGAGGGTGGAACTAGATGATCTTTGAGGTCCCTTCCAACCTTACCATTTTAGCATTCTAAGGGTGGTGAGGCACTGGAAAAGGTTGCCCATGGTGGTCATGGATGCCCCCTCCCTGGAAATGTTCAAGGCCACATTGCATGAGGCCTTGAGCAATCAGTTCTGGCGTGGAAGGTGTCCCACTCCACGGCAGAAGGGGTTGGAACTAAGTGATCTTCAAGGTCCTTTCCAACCCAAATCGTTCTATGAACCCATGAAAAATCAGAACATGGATTATTTCCAATACATAGTACCAAGCCTGTAGTAGTAATTATTTCCTTTTTTAACATTTGATTGTATTTTCTTTGAAAATAAGGAGCACAGCAAACCAGCATGCCTGTGGCTGATGCATCTGACCCTCTCGGGACATTTCAAATTGCACTTCTTATGCAGTTGTTATGGTTTAAGAAGCAACTACTATCTGAATTCTTTAGAGGTGACAGGAGGGGTTTAGTGAAAGAAAACATCCGAGAATTGTACAAAAAGAAAAGGTTTCTCTGCTTCAGTGTGTGTCAAGTGAAAGCTGCATGAATTATTTTTCTAGATCAGAAGTTGAGACATTTTATTAGCTTGTGCTACTGACCTGTGCAGACAGTTTTCTGGCACAATTTCCCCCTCCCTTGTTTACAGTATCACCTCAGTTGTCCAGAACTTCTTGTTATCCCCGCAAGGGTCAAATTCCTGACATGTATTAATTACACTGAAAATTGCCCTGGATTACTTGAAACCTCAAATAACTGAACCTATTCACCATCCTCCTGTTTTAAGTAACAGAGGACACACTGTATAGTGGTGCTAATTCTTTGGGGCTGATCCCTGTAACTCCAGAAATTAATACACAAATGTCCCACTTCTTATCTAGCAGGTCTGTCAGCTTTGGGCTGAAAACTAGGCTCAAGATGCAGGGAGTGTTTATAGCATGGTCCTACTCACCACTGTAGGCTGCAGGGCAGGAGGAAATAGGACAGGAAGGTTAAAACCAAAAACCACTGACCAGCATTCCTGATCCACGCACTGCTGGCCAAGGAGACAAAGTTGCTTCACAGTTCAGTCCTCCCTAGTCACCAAAATGACCTTGGAACCCCTCCTGTAGTCAGCCAAAGAGTAGTTGCTCCCTGCACAGTAAATGTATGTCCCATTGACACTTGAGCTTTTACAGTTGTAGCTACTGGGCTCCATCTCCTCATACCTGCCACTTGGCAAGCAGGCCTGAAGCTTCTCCCTGAAGGTGCTCACCAAGTAGCTCCATAGGAACCTCAATGACTGAATGCAGAGATGAGGATGCAAAGACCTACTCTTAACTCACATGGTTAGCCAACAGCAAGCATTAGCTCTGAGAGGTTGCTAGGCAGGACTAGTGAAGTTGGGACTGGTTTTGGAAAATGAAGCAAGCCTCCTTCTAACCAAACCAGAAAGGGTATTGAAAGGACAATAGTGATGAGGCAGCTTTCATCAAGGGAAGCTGTTGGAAATATCCAGGAATGCTCAGTAACACCATGGGATTTGCTACACAGCACACATCTAACCCAACAGTTATAAAAGGCAAGAAGCAGGAGCACCAGCAGCCCAGGCCTGAAGTTTGTTGCCCCACAACAGGTGCAAGGATGAGACTCACATCTGGCACTCAGTCCAGTGTGCCTCCCAACACACCAATACGACTGTGCAACACATTGTGTCATGAACACCTCTCTTGCTGCTGCAGCAAAGTCAGAGCAAATATCAACATCACCCCTCACAAGGAAGGGGAAGGGGGGGCAAAGCATGATGTTTACCATCTGCCTTAGGAGGAAACACAAGCTTGATTCCAAATTCTGTGTGTGAAAACCAGTACAGTTCAAAAGAGAAAAAGCTGAAGAGATGAAGGAGTGTACAGAATGGACCGGGAAAAGAAAAAAAAGCTGTGTTGAACTCAGCACACACTTGGATGCATGCACACATTTAAGCAAGGTCAATCCTCTCTCTTGAAAGGTCTGAAAAGAGATGCCCTTTTCACACGTTTCACAGTAATCAATCAGCACACACTATTGACCCAAACAGAAACAGACATTTGCCATCTGAGGAGCAGTGCTTCCTGCATGAAGATGAGGAGGCAGAAGCAAACAAAGAAGCAGCAGCAGAAAGAACTTTCAACAGAAGGACACCACTTCCAGTAGCTGGGGATTGCCTCTGTACTGCAGTATTAATTTTCTAGACCATTAGTTATATTGCTTGTCCAGAAATGAATGTGTAATTATCTTACTAAGCTATGGCACAGATTGCCACACAGTAGCATGAGGCTATTCAGCTTGCAAAAGGTTAAAAGTAGTTAATGGCATTGATGTTCCCCAGTCAGACAGCCCAGTCTAGCACAATATTTTTGCACAAGCAATTAACTGAGCTCCTTCCTCTGAAGCATTAATTTTAACAGGTTTACAATAGTATCATTAGACCTTTGGACATTTAAGAGGAAGCACGTTACAATTGGAAAACTGTTTGCCAAGCAGGAAGCTAGTGGCTTTCATCCAGGAGCACTGAGGAATGCAAAAGACAAGGAGACTTGAGTGTCAGCTATTTCAGCCTCTATGAACTCTTGACCACAGCAGTGGACTGCAGAATTTTAGTGGGCTCTCAAACCAAAGAAATCTCTGTGCATGGATCGTTAAGGCGCTGGTTTTCCGCAGGTTTGCCTTTTTGCTTGCTTGCTTGAAGCCAGGGAAACAAGTGCAATGTGATCTTTGGAGTGAGACACGTTCCATCATCTGCATTCAGCACGTAGGCTCCTGCTAGCGACATGCACATCATCTGACAGAAATCCACTTACAGTGCCCGGAAAGGTTTTCAGCATAGAAACACTCCCAACAGTTGCTAGCAGACATAAACTGCAACAGACTTCACCAAGTTGATTCACAGCCAAGAGGGGGATTAGAGACAGCATTCTTTCGCCACCATCTTCAGCCTAAGGGTCAGGGTCATGACAGACCCATTGCTAACTCATACTTATTGCCTTTTTCCAGGAGAAGGAGGTAATAGGAAGCTTGAGCTTCTCTGGCTAGTTTTAAGGCAGCAGATCTGTTGACCTAACCACACTGTGGGAACTACCTCAAAAGAGGTAGTTGCCAGGTGGGGTTGCTCTCTTCTGCCAGGCAACCAGTGACAGAATGAGAGGGCACAGCCTCAAGCTGCAACAGGGAAGGTTTAGGCTGGATGTTAGGAAGGAGCTCTTCACAGAAAGAGTGATTGGCATTGGAATGGGCTGCCCAGGGAGGTGGTGGAGTCACCATCCCTGGGGGTGTTCACAAGGAGACTGGCTGAGGCACTTAGTGCCATGGTTTAGTTAATGAGAAGGTGTTGGCTGATAGGTTGGGTTCGATCTTGAAGATCTTTTCCAACCTGCTTAATTCTGTGATTCTTTCTGCTCACCTTCTAGTGCCTGGTGAAGTTGAGAACTTTTGGGAAGGCAATCTCCTTTACAGCTTCAGTGCTACTATTGTCCAGTTATCAACGTTCCCCAGATCATATCATGTGGATTTTATGGGCAGTAGCATCTGCTGCAAGAAAACAGGGTAGCAGCAAACACTGCAAATATCCTTACTAGGGTCATAGAATCATGTAGGTTGGAAGAGACCTTCAAGACCATCCAATCCAACCTTTAAGCTTACTCTACCAAGTACACCAATACCTCACTTACACTGAATTTAGCTCTCACTCTTTCAAGTGCTGGCACTGAGCTGCAGTACAGGATACATCTCACTGAAAGAGACAGTTAAGGATCAGAGACAGTATTTATAGCACAGACCTACAGACTCCAACCTGTGAGAGGCTTTCCAGAATTAGGGAGTGAGAGTACTACTAAGTCTGGTTTTCAACACAGACAACCTTTAAATTGGAATGTCAGGATGAGACTTTCCCAAGTTTACACTTAAGGATTGTGATTAACTTCAGGATTGCATCTAAGGTTCAATTCCCTAGCTGCAATTTTGGAACTACTTTAACCTGTTTCCCCAATTTGTTGAGCCTCTTCCTCTTGCCCTCTTCCTTCCCTCCTGCTCACACTCCTGCTCATGCAGTTAGCTACATGCTGCAAAATGAAAATGGGTGTTTTTCAGCCAGATCAGTTGCCCACTCCATCTTAGCATATAGAAAAGTAAAATTCAGAGCCCCTGAAAGCAAGCGGAGCGTCAGGTCTAGTTTGTCTTGTTAAGGACAAAAGCTGATACGTCTTTTAGCCTCAATGCATGGATATGCACAGATCTGCTCATTTTATGGCCAAACTGAATCACAGGATCACATAGGATTACAGGATGTTAGGTGTTGGAAGGGACCCAAAGAGATCGAGTCCAACCCCCCTGCCAGAGCAGGACCATACAATCTAGCTCAGGTCACAGAGGAATGCACCCAAATGGGCCTTGAAAGTCTCCAGAGAAGGAGACTCCACAATCTCCCTGAGGAGCCTGTTCCAGTGCTCTGTGACCCTTTCAGTAAAGAAGTTCCCCCTTGTGTTGAGGTGGAACCTCCTGCGCTGCAGCTTACATCCATTGCTCCTTGTCCTACCACAGGGAGCAAGTGAGCAGAGCCTGTCCACCTTCTCCTGACCCCCAGCCTTCAGATATTTATAAACATTTAGCAAATCCACTCTCAGTCTTTTCTTCTTTCTGCAGCAGAAGTTATCCAAAGATTGGAAGTACCAGGATACAACTCCAGCAGCACCACATTCATCACAGGGCATGGGAACCACATTTGCAGACTCATGGCACCCAACTCTTCTGCTGGAAACTCATGAAGATAGCAACCCTCCAGAGCATCTGCCCAAATATTAAGAAGCCATAAGCTTCAAGTGAAAAGTTTAAGTCATTCTGATCAGGAAGCCTTTAGTTTCTAAGACAACAGGCACCGGACTCTTCCTTTAGTACAGCCCTAAGCTACATACTGCAGGGCATTTTGTTTGTTAAAGTATATTTTTTCATAGAATCATAGAATCACAGAATGGTAAGGTTGGGAGGGACCTCAAAGATCATCTAGTTCCAAACCCCTGCCATAGGCAGGGACACCTCCCACTAGTACAGGTCACTCAAGGCCTCCTCCAACCTGGCCTTGAACACCTCCAGGGAGGGAGCAGCCACAACCTCCCTGGCCAACCTGTGCCAGTGTCTCACCACCCTCACTGCAAACAACTTCCTCCTAACATCCAGTCTAAATCTCCCCTCTGCCACTTTAAACCCATTGCCCCTTGTTCTGTCATTGCAAGATCTTGTCAATAGTCCCTCCCCAGCCTTCCTGTAGGCCCCCTTCAGATATTGGAAGGCTACTATAAGGTCTCCTGGAAGCCTTCTCTTCTCCAGGCTGAAAAGCCTCAACTCTTGTAGCCTGTCCTCACAGGAGAGCTACTCCAGCCCTCTGATCATCTTTGTGGCCTCCTCTGGACCCGCTCCAACATTTCCATGTCCTTCCTGTGCTGGGGGCTCCAGAACTGTACACAGTACTCCAGAAGGGATCTGACAAGAACAGAGTAAAAGGGGAGAATCACCTGGTATTTTCCCCCCTGATATTTATAGATGCTTAGAGATCACCCTTCAAAAGCTTGCCGTTTCTGAAACACTCAGTGATCCAACATAATGCAAGTCATGGTTGAACTTGCAGAAGGACATTAGGAACCAAAAGCAAATCTAAAAACTAATCCAGTGGGCAACCTGCATTTTTCATGGGTGCAAAATGAGCTCCTCCTGGAAGCCAGCTGCCCTCCCCAACCCGAGGAAAGACTCTGTCATTTATAGTAAAGGTTAATGCCACGATAAGGGCAAGTTCACATTTCAGCTGCCTAGCATTTAGGACTCCAGCAACAAAGAAGTTTTTCATTTTGACATTTTCAAATGTTATCCATGGAATCCTTCACTTTCTTAAACCTCCTACAACAACAACAACAACAACAAAACAAACAAACAAAAAAAAAACCAACCAAAAACAAAAACAAAACACCAGCCAAACCCAAAACAATCATTGCATCAAGCTTTTACCTAAATAGTTTCATAAATAACATCTTTGTGAAGCCACTTGACAGCTCCAAACCAGGCAGGCTCTTTGCTTTTAATCAAGCACTTTTTTTCTAAAGAGTGGTGTTTGGCTGGGCAATAAAACACTGCATAAAACAACAAACAAAAACACGGTTCCAAGAAGAGATCCTCTGCAGTATTCATCCTGTTGGTTTTAACACAGAAAAGGCTCCCTTTCCATTTGAGTTTGCATGTTACCATTTAAAATGATTCTATGTGAAGACAGCTAATTATGCAGCTATTGATCTGACCAGGGTTGAAGACTCAAGTTGGGAGAGCAGTCTAAAACCAGGCTGCGAACGACACAGGAATGCCTGTGATATTTTTGTAAGTGTTATTTATTATTTGTATTAACATACTGTCCAGGAGTCCTGGCCACGGAGCAGGACTCATGGGGTGAGGTGTTAGACAAAAACAGACTAGCAGATGATCCTTGCCACAAAGAGCTTACACATATTATTAGCATTTGGACAAACCAAGCCATGACATTCTCAGCAGCAGAGCTCAGCAGGCTCAGGGCACAGCTTAAGCTTCACCTTTGAATCCTAACAAGTCTAGTTTGGGAGCATGACAAAGTTTGCATCTGTCCCACAGCAGCTACAGTTCACAGCTGTCCTTTGCATGTGTCTTACAAATTGGACTCAATCTTAAAGGTC
>VWYK01111884.1:0-15601 GCA_013399775.1 Semnornis frantzii | reverse complement strand
TCCCTTCATCATCTTTGTGGCATCTTTGTGACTCCTTCAAGCATATCTATGTCCCTCTTGAACTGGGGACCCCAGAACTGAACACAGTACACCAGACGTGGCCTCACCAGGGCCATCACCTTCGGATGCATTTTCATTCAAGTTTGTAGCTGGGTATTAAACTTTAAACTTTTTACCCAAGGGTGTTCTTGGAATCCACAATGGTGTTAAACAGTTTTTGGTCTTCTGTGTGTTGTACGAAACATTCACTGATTGTAGCAGTCATAGCTGAGTTCTGCCTTAAATCCTTTGCCTAGAGTGGGATTGTGGAGTGCCGAAGGATGTCCTGTCCCCCTCTCGATTGTCCTCCAGATGCTCTCCCGGTGCATGTGGAAAGTCAGTGCTGCAAAATATGCAAGGGTGAGTACACCAGACAGACCACCTTGTTTCGCTCTCTTTAAGCAGACTTACACTTGACTTGCCCAGCTCCTGGTAATTCAGGTAAGAGGAGTCAGGGTGGCAAACTGCATTTTAGAAGAAAAGAAGCAATTGCTAAGAAATGAACAAGTGTTGCAAATTTGTGAGGTTCTCTTTTTACCTGTTGTCTGTGTAAAATTAATTATTCATCCACTTGCTCGAGGCTAGGAATCCTTACTTGGCTTCAGCTTGTATCTCTGGTTGATGTTGGAGCATCAAACCTATGGTCTGAACTTTCTGTAGAGATGAGTAATAAACTGAACCATTCTCATTTTTCCATATCTATATTACAGTTTCAGACCCTTGGTTAACATCACTGTGTGTGGAGTGATAGCTTGGTGTAATTAAATTTGAAATTAATTCATGAGGAGAAAAAAAAGAATCAATTCTGAGATCATTGTCAGCTTCCAGATCCTTCTGGAAGTGAAAGTCTGGAAGGAATAGTCAATGTCTGTGCCATAGCAGTAGTACCAGGGACAAAAACAACTTCTGTACAGAAAGCTTAGCTGATTACTGGTGCCAGTCTTACTTTTGGAAGCATAAATTATCTCCTTCCCCTTCCCCCAGACCTCCAGATCTTGGAGATTTGGGAACTTCATGCATAAGTTTTTCAGCAATTCATTAAAACAGAGATGTGGAATTACTTTAAGATTTATTAGGAAAATAATATATTTTCTGTTTTTTCTTTATTCCACATTCTCTTACCTTTTTTTTCAGTCCATGAATTCATTAGTCTCATGCACGAATCTTCTCTAGCTGTGGTCTTGCACTTGCTCTTGTTTACTCATTGTTCTCAGCTGTCTGTTGGGATGAGGATTCTGCTCACTTAGGGATCACAGAATCACAGAAACATCCAGCTCGGCAAAGCCCCTCAGGATCACCAAGTCCAACCTATAACTCAACTCAACAAGCTGCACCTTAAACCATATCCCTAAGCACCACATCCAAACACCCTTAAACACATCCAGGGTGGGTGACTCCACCTCCTCCCTGGGCAACTCATTCCAGTCCCTGACCACTCTCTCCATGAAAAACATTTTCCTAATGTCCAATCTAAACCTCCCCAGTCTCAGCTTGAGGCCATTCCCCCTTGTTCTGTAAAGGGATGGCAAAGTAGCCATGTTGGCTTGTGTTTTTTCATCTCAAAATATTTTTGTTTGTGATGTTATCAGTCTAGAAAGTTCTTTCATGGAACTGAATGCTTCTCTTGAGACTGCTTTGCTGTCATACATGCACACACAGCAAGGCACAAAATTGTAGATTCAACCTATATCCCTGGGAGTAAATTGTGTTCTTGTTCTTTGTAATGGGAAGATGAACAATGAAAGTTGCCTTTTGTCAGTGATTGGCACAAACTTGACTCGTTATTCTGACAAGAACTCAGCATGTCAGTCAATGGGAAGAGATGTATGGAAGTTGATTGAAATTGATTGTAAATGCCAGCTCCTTGACAGGATGATGTGCTAGGGCCACAGGCAGTCACTTCTGGGTAGATAGCAGTAATTGCCGAGGCTTTCCGAAGAGCTGCACTGCAGGTGTTAATTTCTCCCTGCTTTTCCTATTTAGCTCTGATAGAATCATCAGTTGTAATTTGCTGTCTCAAGGGATTACTGAATGGCTGGATTATTGAACAGCTTCCTGTCTTAGCTGAGGGTTAACGAACAAAGTAGCTCTAATGCCTGAGATGTCAAGGGTTTTAGGAATGAGGCGGTTCTGTTTTGATCCCTGCCATCTTCTGTTAGCCTTTCAACTAATATTTGACAAAAGCCTGTAATTTTGTTTAAAATCTCATCATTTTTTTTCTGAGTTGGGCATTAACTTGCTTTCTGCTCTGTCCATTCTTTTGTTAAAAGCACTTGTGGCAGGAGAGCAGACAGAAAAAGGAAAATGTTCTAATTCATCTTCTTCAGAAACTAGATACTGGGATTTTTAATTTAAGCAAAGCTTCCCAAGCTGGAGTTTTCTTCATAAATTGGGATTGCAACAACTCAGGCATGAAAACTGGGGCAGATTTAGAAGCCTGAAGAAAACTTGGATACCAAAAGGAGAGAGCATTGTTGATGAAAACTGAGGAGTTCTGGTGAAAATCTTGCTCTTTTAAAAGAGATGAGCATTTTCAAGAGTAAGCTTCGAGTCCTTAGAAGCAAATAAATGTCTGAAAGTTTGTGAAAATTGATCTAGCAGTCATTTATATTTAAAATTTGGGAATCGAATTTGGCATGGCCGTGGCAGTTGCTGCTGTGGGATGCTTCTATTGCTATCACCTGTAAGGATTACACACCTACAGCTGTAAATACTTGGATCCCTTACCTTGGTAATAAGGAGAGAAATTAAGGTAAAGGAGTTGCTAGATAGTCTATGACATTTCTTGGGAGCTGAGTACTTGGAACACTTCCACTGTGGATGTGCCTTGACTCGGGAAACTTTGTTGCAACTGAGCAAAGCTACCACGGGATCATATATTTTAGTTCTCTGTCCAGTGTCACAGGTTAGACAGGTCAAGCAGAGAGCTGAGGCCCCACCACAAGAGGTTATTTTATCAGTGTTTAGCAGTGATCTTGCTAGTAATGTGAAGTGCCTTTGGAATGGGTGCTTGATTTGTGCAAGACTGCCAAATGGTTCTCTTCTAATGAATGGATTTCCTGTCCTCCTCTGGAATTGAAATGTAGACATCTTATTTCAAAATGACTGTGCTTGGTAATACCTACCTGAGCTCTGTGCACTGTAGCCCGGCTGGAGGTCACCACCTTCTTCATAGTGGCAGAATTGCTAAGCTAAGGCAGTTGACTTTCCCTTCCTACAAGTGCCCACATGTGCTAGTCTGTTGATCGGGTTGTGGAGCTGGAGGATCAAAACTTCACAGTTTTGTAGTGGGAGCTTTCAATTTCCTGGGAGATTTGTTCATTTCACGTGTACTTTAGGAACCTTTTCCTGAAATGGTTGTTTACAGTTTGTTAAACTCAATACAGTCAGTCACTACATCTAATCCATTTTTGCAGTGCTCTAGGAAGTTGAAGAGTTCACCTTTATGCCCACAAAACCTGTGAAAGTTTAATTGAAATCTGTGCTTATATTATTCCCTTGATGAGCAGCATGCTAATGAGGGTCTCCAGGTCTTGCAGCAAGGCACAAAGACCTCTGCTAACACCAACGCTGTGGCTGATCTACAGAATGTCACTAATGAAAATATTTTCTGTTGAATACTAATGAATTTGATCCAGTACATTGTGTCTTATGCTCTTATTATTTCTCTAGTTTGGGCATAGATGCTGCTTGCTCTTCAAATGATTTTGTTGTTAGCTACTTTGTAATTGACTTGTAGTGAAAGCAAAATGCAGCAGATTTTGCATGATGTTCAGATTTTGCATGGGAATACCAGTTTTACTTTTCTGTTTGTATCTTGAATTTGTTTGTGATTTAAATTTTGGTTATTTTTTTTTTTTAACCTTCCTTCTCTCAAATTGCAGCAAAATGTATCTATGGAGGCAAAGTGCTAGCAGAAGGTCAGCGAGTGTTAACCAAGAGCTGCAGGGAGTGCCGAGTAAGTTTCAACTGTGTAAACTTGTTCTGGTTTTGAATGGTTGTGTGGTGTTCAAAAGTGATGTGGACAGGTTAGGGCATTTCTTTAGGCTTCCTTCATGCAAACGTGACATCTGTTCTCTTGAAAAGGTGACCTTGACTTTTGTGAAAACCACAAATATGAAAACAAGGCATGAACATTGACCCATACAGGGTGATAAAAACTTGGGTGAAATGACTTGGAGGGAGGGATCTTTTTTTTCATGTGTACCTTCATGAACTCTAGAAAAGTACAGCAGCATCTTACCCTGGCTACTGATTTCAGTCAAATTGCTAAAATTTGAAGTAGTGACCTGGCATATGTTGTTTGAGTCACTCTAGATTTCCCCTAATACTGTTTAAGCTATATGTAGCCCTGATAATGACTGAAGTGTATTACTGAGTATTAAACTTGACTAGGATCTTTCTTGGCAACTTGGTAAGACCTGGACAAGTCCAGCCAATATTTAAGAACCCTGGCAAATGCTAGGAACATTCAGGGGGTGGAAGTGACTATAAGAATGCTCCATGATGTGTAAGTGTGACCGAAACTGCTTGTCAAGACCAGCCTTAGGATGAGAGAGCAGTCATAGATGATTGTAAAAGGCCTCTCGCTCTGCTGGGAGATGTATTTGTTGCATTTGTGCTTTAAATATGATTTAGCATTTCAGAAAGGCACAGCTATTTTAAAACACATTTTGCTCTCACATGTAATTTGCAAGTATTTTTGTTTTTATGTCTTGTTGGATTCGTGGAGTGGAAGGGTGGTAAAGAGCAGGCTTACAAATGTTATTGACAGATCAGTGTGCTAGGAGAATTATGGAAAATGCTGGGAAGAGATTACAGTGATCCAGTTATTGTTGTGCTTGTAGCAGAGTGTACAGGGTAGCAATTTAATGTTGACTAATGGAAATGGACAATAACTGGTTGCAGATGTTGTGAAAGCAGCTTGTTATGCAGAAATGCTGTGTTTAGCCATATAGGGGAATTCAACATTGCCAATGTAAACTCATGGGCAAGGTGGTTGCCTTGAGGACAGACTAAGGTGCCTGCTGTTTATGACATGACATGGAATGGGTTCTTTGGGAGAGAAACTGCCTAAGTGAAAAAGATGAGAAGAGGAGGATTTTCCCATTGAAGTGACACCAGAGAGAGCGATCAGAATTATGTCTGTGGAATTCACTGTGCTGTAAATAAGAGCTTTAGAGATATGAGGGTGATAATACATTCCTGAAGGTTAAAAACAAATAGTGATGAGCAAATAACTGTCACTTCAGAGACGACCAAAATAATAATAAAAAGAACTTTTGCATTTTACTTACTGCTAAAGGAAATAGTTATGGTGATGCTAATTACAGTAACCTTGCAGTATGTGTTATTTACATCTCAGTGGAGACTGATTGGTAGGTATTTGAAACAGCATCCGTGAATGTGATACATGAAGAAAATGGGTCTATGCCTCAAGAAACTAAATAAAAAGGTATTTCCACTGCAGTCTTTCAAGAAGACATCAGCCCTCACTACCAATACTTGTCCTTCTGTCTTGAGAGAATTTATCAGCGAGTCTCCAGGCAGGAAGTTCATTCCATATGTCTTCAGCATGACTTCTTAAAGCTGTACGCAAATCACCTACTTATTTACTGCCTTCATTAGATGAACTCTCCATCCTAGATGAAGGATGAACAGTGATGAGTTGAACTGTGGCTGTCATTGTTTTCTATCCTGCACGGGCTTGTTGGTGGACAGGATGTCACACAAATAAAGGAAGGGCTTTGTACTAGGGGAAGGACTATAAAAAAAATTAATATGGATTAATTTTCCTGATTTGAAAAACAGACATCAAGTTTGAAAAGCTTTTGATCACTGAAGGAGTACACTAGAGGGTACATGTCAAGCGCTAATTTATTAGTGCTGATAAAAATGACTTAAAAGTCTTGGGAAGTAGCTCTTGTGCCTGTAAAGGAGGATGCATTTGTAGATGGAGTAATGTCAGAAAAGATCAAGTCCAAGTTTCACAATTCAGTTTTTATTTGAAGATAAATACTTCCTTCTTTGCATAGACAGTGATCCGAACTCAAGAGACTTTTGACTTTGGGTTTTTTCTGTCTAACAAAAATAATCCTACTGATGGATCTAGAAAGATCAAATATTGTCTTAATCAGGCTGTGAGCAGTGTTTTTAAATTTTATTTTCTGAAAACTAATCCAGACTAAAAATGTGTTTATGATGCACATCTTCTTAAGCGTGAGCACAGATGTTACTGCTGGACAGCTGCTCCCAGCTGGAAGCCTGCCCACAAACACTCTCTGGATTAATTTACAGTGACAGTGTAACAAAATTTAATGCAGAAGTGTTTCTAAGAATCACAAAGTGGTTCAGGTTGGAAGGGACCTCTGGAGGTCATCTTGTCCTGCTACCCTTCTTGAACAGGGTCCTTTAGAGCCACTTGCTGCCCGGGTTTGTGACCAGATTGCTTTTAAGTATCTCCAGGGATGGAGACTCCACAACCTCCCTGGGCAACTTGTGCCAGTGTCCTTCACCAGCTTTGTTGCCCTTCTCTGGAGCTTCAGCACTTCCATGTCTGTTTTGTCGTGAGGGGCCCAAAGCTGAACACAGTATTCAAGGCTCCCTTGCCCATCTGGCAATACCTGGCCTAATGAGGCCCAAGTTACTGTAACCTTTTTGCCACAAGAGTGTGTGGCTGACAGGCTCATCTTCAACTTGGAGTGTTCCAGCACCCCCAGGTCCTATTCTGCACAGCTGCTTTCTATCCAGCACTGGTGCATGGGGCTGCTCCTTCCCAAATGCAGGACTTTGCACTTCTTTTACTCCTTGGGGTCCCTGCTGGCTTGCTTCTCTTGTGGTCCCTCTGGAAAAGGCTTGTGTGCTTGCTCTTTAGAGAGGTGCACCTTTCTGCATTCCCAGTGCTTGCACTGCTTTGCGGGTTTCACCAGTGTGCTGAAGTAACTCATCTGAAATCTGGGGAAAATGCTCTGCAACTTAGGCTGGATTGGGAGTTCATTGCTGATTGGCTGAGTTCTGGGCCAGTGCCTGTGAACAACCTGATGCCTTTTCATTACCAGATGGCATGTTTGACAGCAAGAGGCACAAGAATAAATTCTTCTTCATTAATTCTGGCAGTGGGCAGCCAGAGAATGCCATACAAATGCTGGAAAGATGGACAGGACTCCAATGACTTTCAGGAAGTTTGACCAAAATAATTTCATCAAGATAGGGACCAATGTGCTTCCTAGAGTGACAGTTAAGGATGCTATTTAGAACTTTCTCCTGAAAGGCTGATCAATATCAGCTAAAACAAGAGGGGAAAAAACCCAAGCAACAACAGAAACCCAGAATAACCTTATCTGAAATCTTGCTATTGTTTTCCAAAGCTGTTTGTGGTTCAGATTTTCGCTGCACGTCACTGATTAGGCTTAGAGCCAATCTATTTAATGTACTTAGTGTTGTAATTACAAGGAATTTAATTATCTTATTGTAGGTGTTTGACTCCAGATCTCATTCTCTGTCCACTGCATGTCACAGTTGGAGCTTGACCTATTTATTCCAGAGGAATGTTAGCTTGATATCTATTTCTGCCCAGTTTCTGTGGCTAGATGTGTGAATTGAGTATAAAAAGTTAGCAGCTTTCCTCAGGCTGCCTGAAGCAATAATTCTGAAGTGTGAAGTCTTGCTTATCTCTGTGGATAAAATCTAAAATCCAGTGATGATAATTCTTATCACTGGGTCTGTGCAAATTTGTAACAAATTGATTTTAATCCAAAGAATACTCAACATGGAAACATCTTAATTGTTTTAAAAATTAGTTGCAAATAAGTTTGATGTGTTTTCCCAAGATTCAAACTCTGTCCTGAAGGTGTAACTTAGGGAAATAAAATCTCATTGTCCTTAAATTAATGCAGTTCTCTCTTTGTGGAGGATTTGTCTCTTTATGGTTCAGTAAAGAAGGTGTGAACTCAGATGGAATTTAGCTTTGGCTTTTTTGACTCATCATAGAATCAAAGAATATCTTAGGTTGGAAGGAAGGGACCTTAGAGATCATCTACTCCAACCTCCCTGCCATGGATGGGGCCACCTCTCACCTTAACTCAGCTGCTCAATGCCTCATCCAACCTGGTCTTGAATACCTCCAAGGAGGAGGCATCCACAGCCTCCCCGGGCAGCCAATTCCAGAGTCTCAAAACCTTTGTACTGAAGAACTTCTCCCTCAGATCCAGTCTAACCTTGCTCTCCCTCAGCTTCAAACCTTTCCCCCTTGTCTTATTGCTAGACACCCTGATGAAAAGTCCCTTTCCAGCCTTTTTGTATCATCCCTTCAGGTACTGGAAGGCAGCTCTTAAGGTTCCTCCAGAGTCTTCTCCTCTCCAGGCTGAGCTACTCCAGGTCTCTCCACCTGATCACTGATTTGACTTTCATAAGAGTTCTTGTTTTCTTGCCATCTTTTTGACCAGACTTAACCCTCAGTCAACACTCTTTGTCCATATGTTGCCACCTTGTAACCTTTCTGCTGCAGTTATCTTGCCTGAGCTGGAACAGGCAATGAGTTCTAGCCAGAGCTGTTCCGGCTGGTGAGTTGATAACTTGATAGTGAGTGATGGCTCAGCAGCTCTGCTTCTTTTCTCACCTTTGCTGCTGCAGTTGCACAGGCAACCATAGGGGATTCCTGCTTTTCACTTAGGGAAGTGAGATCAGAAGGAAACCCAATGCTTCCATTAACTGCAGTGTTATTGTGTTGGTGATGCATGCTCTATGCAGTGTTGCAGGGAGCTGCTTTTAAGGAAAAAAAACAACAACAAAACCAAACCTGGTGGCTGTGAAGATTTTTATATAATTTTTCATGACAGAAGCTGAGAGAAACTTACTTGTCAGTAAAGACAAGTGAGAAAAAAAAAAACAACACCAACCAAATGACTTGGCTCTGCTTAATGTTAAGGTGGCAGTGTCAAGGGCAGTGAGTGCAGGAGGATGAGTTTTGCATGCCCTGGGTCTGCTGCACTTCCCACCTGTGAGTCCTTGCTAGCTGCAAGGCACCTTGTGCAGCATTTGCACCTTGCAGACTTAGCAGGCATTTCAACAATCATGACTCTGTAGGGCAACTTGCTACTGCCAGAGCTAATTCTGGAGCCTGAAGTGATGTAGTTGAATCCATGTGGCAGGGAGTTTTACCTGTGCTGGTTGTACCCCCTGAGCTAGGCTTTTGACATGGCATGACAGTGTCTTGTAGGTATGAAAGCAAGCTTCTGGCTAGTAACAGGGTGTCTGTATAGGATGATTTCTTCATAGGATAGACACAGGCATTTTCAATAGCCTCTGTTCAAAACCAAGGATCCCATCCCTCAGATTATGGGAATGATGCTTTAACATGAAATTTTGTCTTCTTTTGATATTGGTTTCTCTCCCTTCCTCCTCCTTCCTCTTTTTCTTTCAATAATGGGCACAAAAATGTCCAGGTAGATTATTTTAGGTTTGATGTTACAGCATAAAGAATGAATGTCACTTGCTGCCTGCAGCTTACCAATAGATTTGTTAGAGATTACCAGAGCTATATGTTGAAAATGCTGTGATCCTTGCCTTTGCAGATGTTTTCACCAATGCCAATTTAAAATGCTGCTCTTTATTTTCAGAATGGAGTTCTAGTAAAGGTCACAGAGACTTGTCCACCATTGAACTGCTCGGAGAAAGATCACGTTCTTCCAGAGAACCAATGCTGCAGTGTTTGCAGAGGTAAGCAACACACTGTGCATGAAGTTGCTGATTCAAGGGGAGGGGAAAGCACTGGAAGGAGTCATTCAGGTGCTTCTATAAACCTGAGTCTATAACCAACCTTCATGGCAAACTAGGCTGCGATACTCCTTTGGGTGGGAGACTTACCAGATACAAAGCTGTAATTGCTGTGAATTGGAAAGGGGAAGGGAGAAAAGGAAGAGCTGGGGAAGGAAGTTTGTCTTTAAGGATCTATGTTGCTTAAACTTTGAACTGCACTGGACAGACAGGGGTTAGGAAATAGGTCTAAAACTCTCCATTTTAAAATCACAATAATAATGTTAAGAGTCCAGTATATGGTGGCTGATTTGGAGCACAACTCTCTCAAGACTCATTTATGAATTAAGCTGAGCAACTACAGAACAGAAGTGAAATAATAACCCTGGAGCCCAGAAGCCAGTGTTTCCTCCTTTACAGTGGGATGCTCAGATGTAGGTTCCTCTTGCTTGTTACGTTTCAGCCCTGGTGAACCTTGGTTGCATGCTGAACCAGGCTGAACGAACCATAGCTAAAATCTTAGTTGAGAAAGATACCCTCAAATGAGGAAAAGGAGGAAAAGGCAGAAAAGGCAGCTGGCACAAGGCTGGAGAACTTGAGCAAACTTTCTTCAAGTGCCTTGAATCAGTGAGCTGTTGGGTGAAATAACCAGAGAATAACCATTCCCTGTCTATGTCTGTACTGGACCTCTGTTCCACACCACTCCCTTGGTCCCAAGTCTCATCTGAGCTCAGGCACAACCTGTTTTTTTTCAGAGCAGGACTTGTGTGTCAGCTCTCAGTGACAGCCCTCAAATTTCAAAGGTTGCTAAGTGAGCATTGGACATTTCCAAGCTTAGTTAGTTATTGAGACCTAAACTCCTCCGGTGTCAGTGCAGATGCCATTGGAGGGACAGTAAATATTAATAGATACACATGGTTAAATATTGACTAAGGCCTAGAATGCTTGCAAGCATATGCATATGGTTACAGGGGAACTAGATGATCTTAAAGGTCCCTTCCAATGCAACCCATTCTATGGTCTAAGAATATACACATGAATTTTTAAAAACAGTTTCTAGAAACATCTGTGACTACTTAAGCTCTCAGCAAATGTTGTTCCTTTGTCCCTCAGAGGGCTCGCTGTCTTAATGATAACTTCTTAACAGATGGTCTGGTTTGATGTAGTGCAGTACTGAAAACATCTTAGTTACTTAAAAAGCATTAGAAAGCTGAACGCTTCCGAGTTGATGAAAGATAAGTTCTGTAATTATTCTCTTCTGTGTTATTGTTACCAATAGGTACTCTTTTTAGATAGCCCTCCCCAAACTGGTTTGGTTATTTCTAAATTAGCAGGAGTGTGTATGCTTATGTGATGGGCTCTAGCAGCAAAGGAAGGAGGCTCTCCTCCCCCTCTGCTCTGCCCTGGTGAGACCTTGTCTTTAGTACTGTGTTCGGTGTTGGGCTCCCCGGTTGAAGAGGGACAGGGATCTGCTGGAGAGGGTCCTGCAGAGGGCTACAAGGATGATTAGGGGACTGGAGCACTGCCTGATGAGGCGAGGCTGAGGGACCTGGGGCTTTTAGTCTGGAGAAGAGAAGACTGAGAGGGGATTTAGTAAATGTTTATAACTATCTGCGGGCTGGGGATCAGGAGGGGGGTGACAGACTCTGCTCACTTGCTACCTGTGTTAAGACGAAGAGCAATGGATGTAAGCTACAGCACAGGAGGTTCCACCTCAACACAAGGGGGAACTTCTTTACTGTAAGGGTCACAGAGCGCTGGCACAGGCTCCCCAGGGAGGTTGTGGAGTCTCCTTCTCTGGAACCTTTCAAGGCCTGTCTGGATGTGTTCCTCTGTGACCTGAGCTAGATTGTCTGTCTGGTCCTGCTCTGGCAGGGGGTTCCTCTTTGCGTCCCTTCCAGCCCTGACATGCTGTGATCCTGTGAATTGTTCTTCCTATGAATTCCCATACATGGTGAAATTCATGAAACTGAGAGCAGCCCTGCAGAGAAAGACTTTGGAGTGCTGGAACAGGCTGCTCAGGAGGGAGTTGAGGCTCCATCCCTGGGGATATTCAAGATCAGGCTGGAGAAGGCTGTGAGCAACCTGCTCTAGTGGAGGATGTCTCTGCTGACTGCAGGGGAGTTGGACTGGATGACCTTTGGAAGTCCTTTCCAACCCAACCCATTCTGTGAATTGTACTTTCACTTCCTGTGAATTCCTCTACATGGTGCTTTCAGACTGATGTGCTCAGCTTTGCTTTAGCTGACTGCTCAAAGAGAACCACCTCCTTCTGTGTTACATCTTTGCCACTCTTCTAAAAATATGCCCAAAGATATGATTCATTTTGTCAGCTTCCCAAAGGTACAAGTTGTAGTGAATCACAGAATTACCAGGTTGGAAAAGACTTTTGAGATGGAGTCCAATCTATCACCTAACACCTTCTAATTAACTAAACCATGGGATTAAGTGCCTCATTCTCCTGAATTGTCTTTTACATCTTGAAGTAGAATATATGCTACTTGCCACTTGCTTCAGTTGCATGCAACTCCAAGTGGTAGAAAATAATTTTATCATAGGTAGGGTGCTGGTGCTAAAAATGGCATTTTCTTAAGAAGTCCATATTTGGTAATGGTTTTATTTTGCTAAAAGGTGCCCTCTCATACTGCAAGCAGATCATAGTTTCTGGTCCTGCTCTGTACCACAATGTCCTTCACTGGGAAAGGATAGAGTGGCTCCCTGTTTTGTTATAACAACCTCTTTCAGACACTAGATTCAGCTTTTATACTTCAAGCAAAAGCAATGAGGAAGAAATATTGTAGTAAATGTAATCTTGAGTAATCAGGACATTCATTGGAACCCTACATGGATCATTTGCACATCATGTGAAGATTTCACATTAGATGTAAGGTGATACAACTAAGTCTTTGTGTCAGCCCTTAGCTAACCCTTTAGTTAATCAGCAAGGTGATTAAGTGTTTACTAATAGTGTTAAGTGAGAATACTAATTGTGTGCAAAGGTTGTCAGTGCATGTTAGTGACTGGTGGGCTTTGTTCTTCTATCAGTTTGTGCTTTCTTTAGTATCTAGTTGTGGAACTCCTGAATTTCATGTTCTATAGAATATTGTGGAACTCCTGAATTTCATGTTCTATAGAATATCTTTGCTGAATTGGGCAAGGGTAACAGGTTTGCAGCTTGTGCTTTTCCAGCTCCAGCAAAGGATTTTCCATTTAATGAAAGGATGAATGTGAGGGATCAGCAGAAGGAAAAAACTGCAGGGAGAAACAGAAATTTCATGATACTGTGGTATGAGACTGTACCCTCTTCAGGGATCTCTGTAATATCTGCCACAATAATAGATAAGTGCCTAAAATAAAATGGAGTATACAAGGAAGAAATAAATCTGTGGTGTTTATGGTGGTGGAAATTGTGAGGCAGCAAAGGAGAGAGTTGAATCCTGTCATGTACACAGCTGGTGAGCATCCTACATAGTTGCCGTTGTTTGTAAGTGGGTAGATGAGTAGAGACTGCAAAGAAAAGACTTTTTTTTTTTTTTTTTCCTCCTATCATGTCTGATTTATTTGTTTATACTATAGCAAAAACTAATGTAATGCTAAAAAACAATTTCTAGATTTTTGCTAAATGATAATGTAAGGCAAGGCAGGTGCAGTATGGAAGAACTCTGCTGTGCCATCCCAGCTTAGTTTTGTGATTTGATGTAGCTGAATGCAAANTTAAAGCCATTGCCCCTTGTCCTGTCATTGCAAGACCTTGCAAATAGTCCCTCCCCATCCTTCATGTAACCCCCTTCAGATACTGGAAGGCTACTATAAGGTCTACTCAAAGCCTTCTCTTCTCCAGGCCGCAGAGCCCCAACTCTCTCAACCTGTCCTCATAGGAGAACTACTGCAGCCCTCTGAGCATCTTCGTGGCCTCTTCTGGACCCATTCTAACAGTTCCATGTCCTTCCTGTGCTGGGGGCTCCAGAACTGTACACAGTACCTCCTTAGAGCTGTGTACAGACTCTAGCCCTGAGTGTTACCTAGAGCATACCTCGATTTTTGTCTTCACCTGTGTGTTTAATGGAAAAGGTTGTTAAACTCTGTGGCTACTTTCTGCTTTTCAGCAGCTCAATGTGGTGTTTTGTAGCTTTCTTCTCTGGTTATCAGAAATTTAGTTAATTTTAAAACTCTACAAAGAAACCTTCTGTAATAAAGTCTGTTTCTTGAGCATCGCTCCTTTTCCTTACAGCATACCTGCTACATTTTTTATAGCCCAGGGACAAATCTAATACACACACACAAAAAGTGTCATAAAAGTGTTTTATTGTTCCCTTTAGCTGTTTTTCTCCTTGCCAAATACCATGTATAATTTTAAAAGACTGATTTTTTTTTTCCACCTCTCTTTTGACTGAGTGATTCAAATAAAACTTTGTGAGAGAATTTTTATGTTGTTATGCTCACAATTTTAGTATGTAAGAATAGCCTTAACATCCCTAGCACTTTCAGTCCTGCTCTCTTTAAAAGACAGAGCAGGAGGAAATCACGAAGTAGTGAGAGCTGTTTGGTTTCTGGAGAAAGTAATTTTTATTTGTTGTCCTGTAATATCGTTTGGCTGATGGATTTTCATTGACTGCTGATGCTGGTTAGCAGGAAGTGAAGAATGTGACTGATGAGCTGCAGAACCTCTTTTATGGCAGGAGCTTCTGCCACCTTTATTTGTATTGCTTTGTTTTGGTTTAAGGAGTTTTTTTTATGCTTTCAGTTAGAGGATGAGAAGGCTGTTCATAGAATCATTATTTAGGATTTAGAAGAGCTTTATACCAGGAAAAAAAAAAAATAAACCCTCTATCTTTCTAAGCTTGTTAGGCTGTGCAGTGCTATTGTTGTGATGTGCGCAAATAAGCAGCGTGTGATAATGTCTGCGGTGAAACAGCAGCTTGAAAGAATGTATGAAGTTACTGGTTTATGTCAGACCACTGAGTTCTGGGACCACAGTCTCTGAAGGTATAAAAGCCGTTGTGCTAAGTGCCTCATTGCTCATGACTCATTACAAACTGATTCAAATCACCAAAGGGCGTAATCATTACTGCAGCTCTGATGACTCTTCCTATGAGTTGTCCCCTAGATGTACTTTACACATTTATGTAGTAACCATGGGGTTAAATTCTCACATTACTAAAGATTTTGAGGGTAAAATTACCTTGGACCTTTTGAGCAATGCTAATGCTATTAATGAAAGTATCATTAGCATTCTTTTTAGAAGTCCCTGAAAGGCGAGATGGTGAATTGTGGAATTTTTCAAAGTGTAGCTTCTTGAACAGCAAGAGAACAGGGCTTTACAGCTTGGGAAGTGAGCAGCTGGGGATATTGGAGGAAGTACAGAAAAGATTGCAAATGTTACAAGGAAAGCCTCAGAAAAATGAGGCACATTAGAGTTGCCCAGAAAAAAAGTAGAGTCATGACTATAAGACGCTTTGATTCCAGCTATAATCTTGAATGACTTCTTGCATTCTTCAGTCACTAATTAAGCCAAACTACTGAATATGTTAGGTACTTACAAGTGGATGACAGCAGAAAACAGCTTAGCATGCTGCTTTGGAAAAACACCTTCTGGGAAGAGTGGCTGCCAATGGCTCCATGTCCCAGTGGAGGCCAGTGACAAGTGGAGTTGCTCAGGGATCAGTCGTGGGACCAGTCTTGTTTAACATCTTTGTGGATGCCATGGACAATGGTACTGAGTGCACCCTCAGCAAGTTCACCAATGACACCAGGCTGTGTGGTGTGGCTGACAGCCGCAGGGAAGAAATCCATCCAGAGAGACCTTGAC
>VWYK01111879.1:5016-23100 GCA_013399775.1 Semnornis frantzii | reverse complement strand
TTCTTCCCTTCCCTTCCCTTCCCTTCCCTTCCCTTCCCTGTTTAGCTTGTTTCATTCTCTCTCTCTGTAATAAATAGTCTCTCTTTGGTATATGACTTTGTTTGTGTTTAATTCCACTCACAGGAATGTTCAAAAGAACCAAGTCTCCATCTTGACTTCTGGATCGAGATAGTGATGAACATTTGCCCTGCCATCATTTTCTGCTTTAATCTTCTCTTTAAGGTAAGAGATATTGAAAGCAGTATAGTTCTGGAAGTTTAACTTGAGGACTGTAGGGAGAAGGCAGGGAATCAAAGTTTCTGGGGTTTTTTTATTGTTTATTTTTATATTCTTGCTCTCTGATCATTTCAGAGATGAAAAGAGCAAAACCCCCAGAATTTGCATCTAGTACAAAGCATTTACTCAAATTAATTTTACCTGGAGACTACAGCAGAAGAAATAATTGAATGACCTCTGTGTTTAGGACATCTTTTAGATATCCGAAGCCTTGATATATGAACATCAGCAATAAAATTATCTATTTAGACACCACAGAAGCGAGACACAACTGAAAAACACCTAAAATCAAACAGGTGAAATAAACTACTGATTCTGAAACACTGAAGTTTGTGTTTGTACTAATTGGAAATAGTTTTTTTGTTTAAAGTCTATCACTTTCTCTTTAGTTTCTAAGTTTACACCACAGTTAAAAAATAGTTAAATTAATTATGAATTTGAAGAACTGTTTTTACAAAAGTCATGCTCAAGTCTTTAAACTGCTATGAGTATTTGTTTGTTTGTTTGTTTGCCTTTGTTGTTCTTTTACATGGTTTTGGTGGCTTTGAGTAAAGCCTTCAAAATCCTTTCAAGAAGTTCTTCATTCTTTCAAGTCAATGACATCAAACACAGAGAGTTTTGCCAGTCCTTGCATGCATGGTTTACCTGTCTAGCAGCTGTTATTTGAATATAGAATCATAGAATGATAAAGTTGGAAGGCATCTCAAGGATCATCTAGTTCCAACCCCCTGCCATAGGCAGGGACACCTCCCACTAGAACAGGGCACTCAAGGCCTCCTCCAACCTGGCCTTGAACACCTCCAGGGAGGGAGAAGCCACAACCTCCCTGGGCAACCTGTGCCAGTGTCTCACCACCCTCACTGCAAACAATTTCTTCCTAACATCCAGTTTCAGTCTCCCCTCTGCCAGTTTAAACCCATTGCCCTTTGTCTTGTCATTGCAAGACCTTTTCAATATTCCCTCCCCAGCCTTCCTGTAGGCCCCCTTCAGATATTGGAAGGCTACTCTAAGGTCTCCTGGAAGCCTTCTCTTCTCCAGGCTGCAGAACCCCAACTGTCCTCAGAGCAGAGCTGCTGCAGCCCTCTGAGTGTCTCCGTGGCCTCCTATGGACGCACTCCAACAGTTCCATGTCCTTCCTGTGCTGAGGGCTCCAGAACTGCACACAGGACTCCAGATGGGGTCTGACGAGAGCAGAGTAAAGGGGGAGAATCCCCTCCCTTGCCCTGCTGCCCACACTGCTCTTGATGCAGCCCAGCACTCAGTTGCTGCCTGGGCTGCCCTCATACTGCAGGCTCATGTTGAGTTTTTCATCACCTCAGACCCCCAGGTGCTTTTCCTCAGGGCTGCTCTCAGCCATTCAGCACCCAGTCTGGAGTTGTGCTTAGGATTGTGCCTACCCAGGTGCAGGACCTTACACTTGGTCTTGTCGAATTTCATGAGGTTGGCCTGGGCCCACCTCTCCAACCTGTCTAGGTCCCTCTGGATGGATCTCTGCCCTCTATCAAGTTGACTGTGCCACACAACTTGGTGCCATCTGCAAACTTGCTGAGGGTACACTGATTCCTCTGTCCATGTCATTGACAAAGATGCTAAACAGCACTGGTGCCAGCACTGACCCCTGAGGGATGCCACTCGGCACTGGTCTCTGGGTGGACATTGTGCCCTTGATCACCACTCTCTGTGTGTGACCATCCAGCCAATTCCTTATCCAGCAGTGCTCCACCCATCAAGTCCATGTTTTTCCTGTTTGGTGACCAGGATGTCATGTGGGACAGAGTCAAATGCCTTCCTCAGGTCCAGGTAGATGGCATCAATTGCCCTTCCCTTGTCCACTGTCACTGACTTCTTCATAAAAAGCTACCAAATTTGTCAGGCAAGATTTGCCCTTGGTGAAGCCATTGCTGGTTACCATCATGTACTTCATCCAGTTCTGATGAATTTGTTTGATATTTTTGCTCTTAGATGACATCTGATTATATGACTTTATGATGAATCCACAAAAGACAGTAGGGAAACTCATAAAGACCACAGTTGTGTGAAAATATCTCTCTAACTCAGCGTACAAGTGACTTCTCAGTTGCACGAAGGAAGTTCGTGGATCCGGAGATTGCTGTTTTAACTTGCAGCCACATTTTGCTCCCGCGCTGCTATCCTCCCTGCCCTCCAGAGGTTGTTATTTTATGTTAAATATTTATGTTGCAGCGTCATACACTTAGGATGTAACTCTGATACATAATATTCAAGCACTCCCAGAAAAACTCTACATCCTGTACAGTATGAAAAGTCTGTATTTTGTTTGGTTCAAGTTCTCACACAAGTGTGAAAAGGAATTTGAAGCTATAAATCACTACCGGTCAGTCTTTACCTTAAGTGCTAACCACATCCCTGAATCAACAATGTGTTTTCCTTCCTTTCCACAGATGGGATGACCCTGTGGGTTCACCATGCATTATTACACCTAGAAATTCCAGCCACACTCACTGATTGCATCACTAGCCACTGTTCATTGCTGAGCTGAGGATGATTTGCAATCACGCAGCTGAGAGCTTTTATTCTCCTAGCAGGGTTTGCTTTCAAATAGAAAACCCCAACCCTGTTAATATAATCCTAATAGTTAGGTAAAATATTAAAACACTTTCTAATTACTTCCTTCCCATTTCCTATGGCTTTTCTCTTAATAACATGGATTTTTTATTATTATTGCTTGGTTTCAGACTTGTTCATTTTCTATAACAGGTCTGCTTCATTTCCTCAAGCTCTGAGAGTGAGAGACCTGCGTATTCAGCTCGGCTGATTTGATGATGATCTAGGAAAGCTTGAAAATATCACTTGTGTGTGCTGTGTTGCTGCATGGATTCCCAGCATAGCCTGTTCTTCCTTCCAGGGCAACTAGCCTTCAAATAATTTCAAACTGCAGTTGAAAGCACCGCAGTGAGTTTGTGCCTCAGAAGGAAGTGTCAAATATTGACTCAGCTGATGGTTTCATGCAACATACAGGTAACCCTCAGAAGCATCTCGAATTAGTACTGGCTGTCTGCAACGCAGCCTCCTCAAAAGGAAGGCAGGTTTTAAAGGGGCAGGTTGAACAGGACAATGGCAAGGCATATAGGAACAATAATATCTCAAGGAAACTACTTTCCATGGGAATAATACCGCTGTATGAGCAACTCAAAAGTCTCAGAAGGATTTCCACTCCTAAGCAGAGCAGGAACAGCCACCAGAGACTTTATCTGAAGGCAAACAGGCAGGCAGGCAGACAGCAACTTTCCACCCACCACGTTAATGGAGGTGAGTCAGTTGTTTTCCTCCTCAGAAGTTTTGTGGGTGATTAATATGAAACATAATCTTCTTTCATCACTGATTTATACTTGTCCTCTGCAAGCGATTGAATAAACCCTATCTTCAGCTGGTGTCATTCTGTCTCACCTCATTTGAGCTGATGACCTGATCTATGAAATGTGGAATCTTGTTCTGCTATGGCTGTACTTGAGTTCATTATTTCACCCTTGAGTGGTCATTTGAAGTTTATTTGTGTAGGTTTTGAGCTCCCTTTCATTTCATCACAAGTAATTTTCATTAAGCCACCTGATAGTTCCTTTCACTTAGATGCTCTACCCTAACCCTTCTTTGCATTCTCCTGAGCTGCTCTCAGCATCCCCTCATCCCTTGGTCACAGCATCTCTCCCACAGTAAAATCACCAGCACTTTACAACTTCTTGCAAGTGGCTAACACAGAAAACACAGTGCCTGTCTTTGTCTTCCTGTCCTTTGGTTACAACAAACTGGCATTTTAAATGCATTAATGCATTTTTCACCTTCTTCTTTTAAGTTTTTTGGTTGGTTTTTTTTTTGTTTTTTTTTTTAATCATCTTCTCTTTAGCACAACTGTGTGGCTGACTACTGGCTTCAATTATTTTTCCACAATAACTCCCAGGTCTTTTTCCAGAGAATGGTGCTGGATGACTATTTAATTCAGTACATACAATAGTTCTTGCATCAGTTTCTTGCTTGCAGACAAATTACTCGATGTGTGTTAATATTGAACTACATTTACCACCTGCTGGCTCAGATCATCTCAAATGATCCAAAGACTCTTGACTTCAGTTCCAGTGTTCCTTATATTCTTCCACTTCTAACACTAGCATTATATCCCACTCCAAGGGTTTATTTTCAGGACACCTCTGCCAAATTTTTTACACATGTTAGTTCCCTTAACATTTCCTCATTTGCAATGGCTTTTGACCCAAGGGACAAACTGAAGGCCTCTGTTAGCACTGAATGGTATATAATCATGGTGAAGTGCAAGTGTGAATATGGAGTAGACCTGACACAGGTTCTTTGAAAAATGAAAAATGGAGAGAGCTTCATTTTCAAAAGGGCTTCTACTGAGAAGAGTGAAAGCAACTGTGCAGAACTGCTGAGACTGTGGCACTTAGTGGCCTCAGGGGGAGTTCACTTTATCCAGGCCATTAGGACTCAATGATCTGGAAGTTTTGGTACATGAGGACAATTGATGTACATTTCACTTCTACTGCGTAAATGCATTTTGGAATTATATTGTTCCCTTTAAGAATTCCACAAACTGTAGCATCTGGGGGAATGGTTTTGGTGCCTACTGCTTCTTGTAACAATCTACAGGGAAATCAGACCTTGTTGGGTTGTGTCTGTGGAGAGAATGACAGTGGGTCAAAACAGGAGTCCTCTCAGGTAAAAGAGTGGTCAACCCTGTTGCTCAGGGCACTGTGAAGTGAGGCAGTTGATTTTGGGACTACATCTACACTCATTTGGAGTCAGAGTTGGACCCCTGCTTTGTTTTTACTTCAAAACAAAAGAAAACAAAACAGCCCAGCACGACTGCAAAACATCTGAAATCTAAGGATATCAAATCATGACAACTGGAGATACAAAACATTCAGTTAAAAGGGGAAGTCATGGAATTCTAGGATTCCATGGCTACCTGAAAATAAAGCCACCATTTTGGTCAAGTGACAGAGTCCCAAAGGAATAGCAATCTGCGACTTTAATATCCCAGTCCATGTCAGACCTTTTCTGGCAGTGCTGCGAAAACATTTCCTACATACTTTCAGCCTTATCATGGAAAGTCAGACAGCTTGGGATCACATGGGTTGATATGTTTTCAACCAAATAAGAGTCAGAAATGTAAAAGAAAAATACCCTGGGAAAGTTTCCTTCAGCTCATATGTATGAGAGAGTATAGTACATTCCCCTGTCCAGCCTATAATTAAGATGAAAGGCATATTTCCATATAATTTGCCATTCAGTGGCATGGTTTGCATTCCATGTGGACTGCATCATCTTGATTCTTCTAATGCAATTAAACAAAAAAAAAAAAAAAGTCTGAATAGGGTGTGTTATTACAGTTCAGACTATTTTTAACTCTCAAGAAACAAAGCCATTTTAACTGCTAGCTTTTCATAAGAAGGGAAATGTACATGCTCTGCAAAAGTGAGACCTTTTTATGTAAAACCAACAAAGTACCCTGACTTGAAAACTTAGCTTATATCACTTCCCTTATCAGATGAACAGAGTAAGCTGTAAAGATGCTCTTAACCTACCTTTTATACAGCTACATTATCAGCACTCCATGGCTGTCTGTAGGTTATAGCGTGGTGCTGTGGGATTGCCTTATTGAGCTGCAAGGTATTGTTGCATGCGTGCACACAAATGCACATCCATTTAAGCCTTTAGCTCTGACTTGCCATGTATAGTCTCATCAAAGTGAATTAGAACCTCTCCTTTCTTTCGAGGAGGCTTTATAGTAGCCTTCCAGTGTCTGAAGGGGGCCTACAGGAAGGCTGGGGAGGGACTATTAACAAGGTCTTGTAATGACAGGACAAGGGGCAATGGGTTTAAACTGCCAGAGGGAAGAGTTAGACTGGATGTTAGGAGGAAGTTGTTTGCAGTGAGGGTGGTGAGACACTGGCACAGGTTGCCCAGGGAGGTTGTGGCTGCTCCCTCTCTGGAGGTGTTCAAGGCCAGGTTGGATGAGACCTTGAGTGCCCTGTACTAGTGGGAGGTGTCCCTGCCTATGGCAGGGGCTTGGAACTGGATGATCTTTGAGGTCTCTTCCAACCTTACCATTCTATGACTCTATGATTTCTGAGGTCAGAAATGTGTTGTGAATGACAAACACTTGATAGCCCTGACCAACTGTAAAGTTTTCCATATTGATTCTGCTTGCTGCTGCAGTTCACTGACTTCAGTGGAATTCAGGATAACCTGGACACTTAAGTAAATCATAAGTATTTTAGGAGCTCTTGAGAAGTTCTTCCCTTCTGAGTTCTCTAGTACTTCCTAATTCCAGTTGTGCTAGAAATGGCATGAGAGCAGTCTTTCTCATGGTAAATCAGTATATCCATATTTTCTCTAGGCTAGGATGAAGAACAGCACAGGACACACACGTATAAACAACTTGGAATAGAATATAAGTTGAGAACTTCTTTTAACCCCCAACACAGTTCAGTTCAAGTTTTATGCTAGGGCCTGTGCTGATTCTTCTTTTATATAAACCTTTGTCCATCATTATTAGAGTCTGAATACCAAGGAGATATATGCTTAAAGTCAGATGTTTGGACCAAGATCTATAAGGAAATACAAATGTCAAGCTACATCTGGAGAAACCACAGAGCTCTACAAGTATGAATTCTTCCATACAGATACACCATTTATATCAGGGACCTAGAGAAGCCACTGGAAAAGTGGACTGAGGATCAGCCCTGTGATCATGAGGCTTTGCCCCAGCATCCTCACTTGGACCTAAGGTAGTGTGGGGAGTGGAGTAAAACAAGAGGACTTTTCTCTAGGCTTCCTCTTGCACAAAGAGAACAAGTGCTCAGTGTGCATTTCCTTGCCTACACAGCAGCTCTCCTGGAGTTTTAACACTACATTTTCCATTGGCAACATCCCTGTCTGAGATGATTCTCATAGTTAAGTTCACTTGATAGTTGTCTGCAATTTCCAGAGTTTCCTCACGCACTCACTCTCCCATTCTCATCCAACATTCTCCTGGGGTTTCTGCATTAACAATGGATTATCATCACCAGGAGAAAATGTCCACATGGTTATACAGAGAAATCAGAGTCTTTATTAGAAACTAATGTATAACTTTCTGATGTGTTCATACTTGATTAGGCATTTTCTTCTGGTGATGATATCCCACCATTGACACCAATGCACTAGAAAAAGAAGAGTAGTAATGCGGATGTGCATAGTGCTCTGGAAATTCTGCACGACTACCACATCACATCTTAGGTCTCCAATAAGGGACAATATGTGGTTGAACAGCTGTAAGACTAAACCAAAGAATGAAAAACTTTAGCACCTTCTGCTCCTGTGTCTTCTTGCTGAGAGAGACCAAGTTATTGCATTCTGCTCTCCTGCTGACTACGGTGGCCAACAAGGGTACTCTATTTTCTCTTCTTTCCTTTCCCTCCCTTCTAGTATTTGTCAGGACCAGAGGAATTCAAGCAAATAGTTCCTGCCTGCCCCCCTGGGAACAACAATTTGGTGACCTCAAGAAGGAGAGAGCAGATAGGAATATGGAAATGGAGCTTCCTGAGGAAATGTGGTTTACCATGTCAGACCCCTCAGGGAACCGATAGCACGAGCCTGAGAAGCTGAGTCTCACTAGACAACCTTCCATATATGAGAACCACACCTGTGGTCTCTCCAGACTTCTGATAAAGAATGCTACAAAGGAAGAAGAAGTGCAGGAGGAGCAGTGTATCCGTGCCAGTTGGCCTCTGTTGGTTTGTTTGGTTTAGATTTTACACTGTGTCAGTGGCTGTGACAGATAAACCTGAGAAGTTTCAGAGTTCGCATTCGGCTTGTGCAAGTACTCAAAAGTTTAGATGTTTATCTGAACCACATCTGAACTATGCAAAATAACTTCTTGAGACTGCTCCGTTGGGCTGGAAATCTTGTAAGAACAGGCTTTCTCATGACATTTCCAACACTCCTGCTTCCTGTCATGGCAGTGAATGCAGCCGTCCACACGGTATTTCAACAATTCCTCTTCTAAATGGAAACCAGAAAGGGGGAGGGAGGGGGGGAGGTGTGCTGGGGGTGTGTAGAAATTTATGAGACATCTCCAAACTTTGGAAATCTGCTGCTTGAGTTTCATTCTAGAAACATTTAGGGTTCAGAAGCTTTCAGACTTCTTTCCCCTCCAAACCTGTTCTACAGAAGACAGAAGAGGAACTGGAAGTGTTGCTGACATAAAGAGGTGGANTCTAGTTCCAAGCCCCTGCCATAGGCAGAGACACCTCCCACTAGTACAGGTCACTCAAGGCCTCCTCCAATCTGGCCTTGAACACCTCCAGGGAGGGAGCAGCCACAGCCTCCCTGGGCAACCTGTGCCAGTGTCTCACCACCCTCACTGCAAACAACTTCCTCCTAACATCCAGTTTCAATCTCCCCTCTGCCAGTTTAAACTCATTGCCCCTTGTCCTGTCATTGCAAGACCTTGTCAATAGTCCCTCCCCAGCCTTTCTGTAAGCCCCCTTCAGATATTGGAAGGCTACTCTAAGGTCTCCTGGAAGCCTTCTCTTCTCCAGGCTGCAGAACCCCAACTGTCCTCAGAGCAGAGCTGCTGCAGCCCTCTGAGCATCTCCGTGGCCTCCTCTGGACCCACTCCAACAGTTCCATGTCCTTCCTGTGCTGAGGGCTCCAGAAATGTACACAATACTCCAGATGGGGTCTGAGGAGAGCAGAGCAAAGGGGCAAAATCCCCTCCCTTGCCCTGCTGCCCACACTGCTCTTGCTGCAGCCCAAGACTCGGTTGCTGTCTGGGCTGCACTCACACTGCATATTGCCAGGGCCAAAATCTTAACAGGATGGAAGAAGTGATGGGTCATTCATATGGATAATAAAAATATTTGCTGTCACTTTGGATACAGTTATACTAAAATATTTGCAAGGGATATAAACTCATCTGCCTCATGGTATAACCCAGATCTCAAATGGTGTTAGGGGAAAAAATCATGTTGTTAAAGCCCTTTTAATAATAGCTTTTTTATTGTATATTAGTGTTACATCTCTGGTATTAGAGAAGAGAGGATATTGAACTAAAAGAAACTTTCTATGGCTTTCCACAGCATTCCTCTAAATCAACTGCTAGAGGCTCAAGATATGGAAACTGTATGTGGTCGTTTCCTCTAGCAGACATGAGGTAAGACATAAGCCCTAGTTCAAAGTCAGTATAATACTTAGCACAGCCAGTAAGTAAAAAATATATTATATCATCTATATTTGGGGGAAATGAAACAGAGCAATTAATAAGTTTATAGACAGCTGCATGGTAAAACAATAGGAAAGCAGAATTGCAATTGCAGTATCCAGGATTTCTACACCCATTAGTAATACATTGGATCATAGCATTGCTTTTCGGTATCTGTAGATGGACGCTGGTGTGAACATCTGTAACAATGATTTGACAGGAAGAACTTGGTCAGGAAAACAGAATTTTATCCCCAGTGGAAATTTCAGTATTTCAAGCCTGATTTTCATTTGGATCAGAAGTAAAGACTCAAACGTTCATGTTTCACCCTGAACAAAAGATTGCTTCAAAATCACTGAAGTGTTTCATTTTGATAGCATCGATTTCATGTGACATTAATTCCCTTGTTAATACACCTTAAACTGAGCATGTTGAAACACTACAATATATTACATTTTAATAACTCAGCTATTGTAATAGTGTATAATTCACTGAACACATTGTGTAGCCTTAATATTAAAATCACAGTCCAAATGCATCGAAAAGTCAGACCAAAATCAAAGTATGTTCCTCATCCAGATGAAACATTTCAATATGATATCCAACATAGTACATTCTCAGATTTCTCCTCAACAAGCATTGCTAACATTACACGTTTCCTTACAAAAACTCAATTAGAATACACCCCAAATGCAACAGCCTGCACCTTCCATCAGAAATAATTTCTAATGAAAACTTTTCACTTAACTGTCAGAAAATCTTAAGCCAGGTTCCTTATGCATCTCAACTGACACAACTCAGTAGTGAGGAAAGCTACTGCTCTTGTGGTAGTAGAAGCAATAACTGAGAAACATTCATTAAAGCAAGAGAAAAATGGAAATGATGATTGCAGATAGCCTCGGGTTACTGTCTAGTACAATAACACAGTTGCTCTTTACACAGTAATGAGCAAACCAGATGTATCCTGTAAGGAGTAGAGTAGGAATGGAGTCACTTCAGCAAGGTATGAAGCTGCGTTTCAGCTATCTAGAAAGATTTGGAACAAAGTATCTTTTCTCCAGATCTAGGTGACTGAATAAATCTCTTTAGATTATATATTAACATTTATAGCAATAATAACACTCGTGTTATAATTTTGGCCTGAATCATGCTCTTATCCATCCCAAGCACTCTCTCATTCACAGGTAGTCCTGCCTAGGGGCTGAAAAAATCATAGCTGATGCAAATCCTTGCTGATTTTTTCTCCTCCCCTTTCTGGGTCTGTTTATTTATACTAAATCCACATCTTTACGTCTATCTATATCTATGTCTGTAACTCCATCTATGGTAAATCTATGTGGAAAAGAAGTATTTGCATCTGTCTCCTTTTTCCTGCAAAAGGATGGTTGACACAGACAGACTGGGAAAACAGTGAGCCATTTTAGTCTCCTTCATAAAAATGTTGTTACTGAAGGGTCCTCCTGAGGCAAGATGTGTGTGTGATTTTGGTCTGGAGTGATGAGCAACAGAATCAGAGAATCATACAATTGTTTCGTTCAGAAAAGACCTCTAAGATCATTGAGTCCAACCATCAACCTAACACCACAATGGTCATTAAGCCACGTCCTGAAGTGCCATGCCCACATGTTTCTTGAACACCTCCAGGGATAGTGATTCCACCACCTGCCTGGGCAGATTGTTCTAGTGCCTGACCACTATTTCAGTAGTTTTTCCTAATGTCCAATCTGAACCTCCCCTGGCATAATTTGAGGCCCTTTCCTCTTGTTCTGTCAGAGGTGCTATCCTCATGGCTAACTGTATGTGCTGGTTTGAGCTAATTGGAATGTTTTAATGGAGAAAATTTTACTATAGGCTATGAAAAGGATACAATAGTGATATCTACTTCCCTCATAGGCTTGCTGAGATGTTTAAGAATAAGTACTCAAAACATAGATAAGTCAGTCAGTCTCTTGGGCAGTCAGGCTCTGGAGCACAGTATCTCAGGCGCTCTAGCTTCTGGCTTTCTCCTCTCTGCTGAGTAACCTCACTAACCACTTTCCTTCTAACTCCCCTGGCCAGTCCTCCAAACTCACCTTGCACATAAGCCAAACCTTGGGGTAAGGTAGAGGGGTGGGAAGAAGGTGGAAGGGTGGTTGGAAGGCCCTCATGGGGTCTCTGATTTCTGGGAGGGGTGTTGTGTTTCTGTATTACCTTTAACTTGTATATTTCTGTAAATATTCCTGTATATAGTGTATATATCTGCTTGTACACTGTGCTAAACTATAAATAGAGCTTCAGTCCTTAACTTCCAGCTGGATGAGTTCTAGTCTGGGTCATTTTACAAAGCGGGGCAGAGAACTCCCAGACCATCACACTGTAGAGCAACTGTTGATGCTCTGACTCTTTGGTCTTCCAGAGAAACCTGAAGGTCTCTCTGCAGGGCATACTGCAGAGCTCACCCATCTCTGCAGACCATGAGGTAGGATGGAAGATCTGAACAGAGTGAATCTAGGCTTGCAGTAGGAGAGGGTGGAGATGAAAGCTATAAGCAGAGTAAAGGAATAGGGACAAGTAAATCCTGTTTGGTTTATCCTTAGAGGCCAGAGTTGCTTGGTGAAGTTATATTTGCTTATGGCCATTGACTATGCCTTTTTTTTTCCATCAAAAAGAAAAAGGACAAAAAAGAAGTAAAACAAAGTGGAGTATGGAATTATATACATGGACAAAACACAGTAATATAGACTATGTTTTGTACAGTATTCCATCTGTACAACAATTTGTACCATAGCAATCCAGTTCCTAACTTCAGCTACTGTTCCCTGTGACTCTCAAGCTTTTAATTTCACATTCAGTTTGTCATAGAGCCCTGCCATGTATCATCTCCTGCTGCTCTTCAGCTCATTTTCCCTTCTGATTTCCACTGATGATTCATCTCTTGCATCTACATTTAACCATTTTGCCTTCTGTTAAACAACCGTGTTCTCTTTGTGACATTTAAAGAGACAGGTGATGACCAAAGTAAATGCTGCTGTATGTTTCTGTATGTAGTGTTAGACAAGACTAATGTGTATTTGAAAGCAGTAAAATCCAGATTGGATGAGGGTTGTTATATATAAATACCTATACATACATGTGTGTTTCTTTTGGAGCTAAAATGGAGTTTTCAAGCAGTTTGATGGAATTCAGTGGGATAGGTATCACTACACACAGAGAAAAAAAATCTACATAGGCTGCCCAGCATGGGGGTAGCATGCATCACAACAAAGTGTTGTGCCATGACTAAGTGTCTTAGGGTTTTGAGGGAAATTTCGGGCAAATTTGAGGAATTTCAAGAAGACTGATTAAAACTTCAGAGACCATACCAGACAGAGAGATGTTTCCCATCCATCAACATCTACTGACTTCACAGTCACAGACACTTTAAAAGAAGCAGTCAGTGTCTTATGGTGGGTACTTACTGGATGCTCTAGAACACTGCATCCAGTTTTGGACCCACTGGTACAAGAAATACACCAATAAACAAAGGATAGTTCGATGGAGGGACACAAATATGTCCAAGGTGCTGAAGAACAGCCCAGGGGAGTTGAGGGTGTTTAAGCTGGTGGAGAAAGAGTTTCGAATCATAGAATCAACCAGGTTGGAAGAGACCTCCAAGTTCATCCAGCCCAACCTATCACCCAGCCCTAGCCAATCAACCAGACCATGGCACTAAGTGCCACATCCAGGCTTTTCTTGAACACCTCCAGGGATGGTGATTCCACCACCTCCTGGGCAACCCGTTCCAATGCCAATCACTCTCTCTGTCAAGAACTTTCTCCTAATATCCAACCTAGACCTCCCCTGGCACAACTTGAGGGACTTGATAACAGTCCCCCATTACCTATGGGGAAGCTGTCAAGAAGAAAGTGTGAGGGTTTTGACAGTAGTCCATGATGGGAAGATGAGAAGACGAATGTTGAAACAGAAGGGTTCAACCTGGTTGTAAAGAAATTGTTTTCCTTATGAGGAGAGTTAAACAGTGAAACAAACTGCCCAGGAAGATTGTACAATCTGCATTTGTGTTTTGAGGATCTTACTGAGGATCCCTGACTCACCTCATTTGACCTTGTCAATGGACCCTGTTGAATACCAGTAGCTGAACTATATGATTTTCTGATGGCTCTCTGACCTGAATTATCCTATGATCCTATGGCAGTGCCTTTTACATTTCAGAACTGTTTCCCCCATTCTTTGACAAAATCATTTTTGTAAACCTCTTTGGTTTACAATTTTATAAATCTCTTTGACTGATGAGTGACACAGGAAGAAATTAATTTCGCCAAAATAATATTGCCTGAGAATGTACTTCCCTGAGGCACAATGGGGTGGAGTTGGATTGGGTTTCTTGTAAGGGCTGTTACCTTGCCAGCTGGAAGCTTGCAGTGTTCTTCTTCCAGCTCCTCTAGCGGACTGACTATGCAACAGTACAACATGATATATGATACATAAATCTATCTATCTCTCTATATCTATCTCTATATCTCTCTATCTCTCTATATCTCTATCTCTATCTCTATATCTCTCTATATCCCTCTCTACCTCTAACTCTCTATCTATCTCTCTATATATCTCTATCTATCTCTATCTCTCTCTCCCTCTATCTCTACCTCTATCTCTATCTCTATCTCTATCTCTATCTCTATCTCTATCTCTATCTCTATCTCTATCTCTATCTCTATCTCTATCTCTATCTCTATCTCTATCTCTATCTCTCTATATCTATATCATATATGTCTCTATATCTATCTATCTCTATCTCTATCTCTATCTCTATCTCTAGCTCTAGCTCTATCTCTATCTATATCTATATGATACATTATCTCTATATCTATATATCAGCATGCAGCTGAAAGGCATTCTGCAATTGTGCCATGTTGTGCCCCTGGTACATGTTGTCACAACCACACAACTTTGTCAGAAAACAAACTAACAAACAAACAAAACCCAAACCCAAACCAAACCAGCACCACCAACACCCCAAAAGAAACCAAACCAGAGACAATAAAAACCCCACTGCAAACAAACAAACAAAACCCAAAACCACCTACCACAACCAACCCCACCCCTCCAACCTCCTTTAAGTGTCCCTCTTTTTCTTCCTAACTGCTCTGTATTATTTTAATCTACCAGATTTGCCTTCCCCTTCCACTTGGTAGGATTATATTGGTTTTAAGAAACAGTAGGTTTATTTTTGTGCATGCTATTTGGTAGGTCTTCTCAAGAATATTACACTAAGCAAAATCAAAACACACTACTCTTGTTTACTCATACCACAACTGCAGGGCAGTTATATTCATGTGAAAAATCTTCTTAGAAAGGGAATTTTTGTACTGTTTTGATTCTGGTTATATTTTTTTCCCCCATGTATTCATTTATCTAAAAAAGAAAAGAAAAAAGAAAAAAAGTTAAAACTCATAGAAGAAAAGAACACATTTTACTTTTGATGTGTTGCGCTCAGATTTTGGTTTAGATTAATATCACTTCCCCTAAACCAACCTGGTCCTTTGCATTCATATTTATCTTATAGATTCACATAGAAGTTGTGCAAATATTTTATGCAAAAATGAGCTGCATAACAAAAGACGAAGTCAATGTGATAGTTTTGTAACCATTTTCTTTAACTGTTGGCAAGATCACCTAATTTTTATCTGAAACATCAACCTGAGAAGTACTGAAGCACAGCTTTGGGATAAAATACAATGCTCTGATGGAGAGAAAACAGAGCCAGATGAAGGAACGTGGAAGCAAAACTGTAGTTTTTTCGAGCTTGCAGAGAACAGAGGAGCATTCAGAAATTGCAATCTGTTTTCAGTCAGGAATATCTTGTAAAGCTGGTGTGAGGCACATCATCTACCACCATGTGAAGCTCCTGGTTTTCTGGTGGGCTTTTCTCCTCAGTGATGGAGAAACTTGGAAAAGCTAAACTAAGAAATAGTGAAACAAGTTACAAGGAAAAGAATAAAGTAATTGAAATTTACTCATTCTTTGATTCAGGTTAAGAAAAATGTATTTCTTAGGACTTACCTTAGACTGATGCTGAAGGTATCCTTTGAACTTAAATAGCTCCAACTCCCAAAAGTCAGGATATAATTTCTGCAAAGTGTTTTGTCATCCTGTTGTTTGTTTATTTATTTAACTATAGCTTAATGTGCACTTGCTGCAGAATCATAGAATCATAGAATGGTAAGGTTGGAAGGAACCTCAAAGATCATCTAGTTCCAACCCCCTGCCATAGGCAGGGACACCTCCCATTAGTACAGGTCACTCAAGGCCTCGTCCAACCTGGCCTTGAACACCTCCAGGGAGGGAACAGCCACAACCTCCCTAGGCAAAAAAAAAAAAAAAAAAAAAAAAAAAGAAAGATGCTTTATTGTCACTTTTCAAATGGGAAAAACTGAGGACCAATTCACCCTTATTTTTTTGGAGTGGTCTCATAAAACTACACAGATGACTTAAAGGTGTCCTAAGGAATACTGAAATAAGAAAGAATTTTTCCATTAGCTATGACAGACATTTGATTTGATGCCTTCTCCATATGTACAACACCAGGAAGTAGAGAAGCCCTTCAGATTCCTAAAGAAGTGATGCAGCACTCCTTTTCTATGCTTTACAGTTCAGAGAGGGAGTATATCCCACAGAAATACCATCCATCATCCCTAGATTCCTGGGGATCTGTGCTACTCTACCATCTACTCAGAGCTGTGGTTATGAGAAACAGTGGAGGCTAAGAAATTTAAAACCTGACCTTCACCTGGTCTAAATTGACAGATTCTATTGAAATCAGTGCCAGTTTCTTCCTTATAATTTATTTTTCTGATGCAGAATGTTCAAGTTTAAACAGTGCATTCGAAATTCAGGGTTAAGTTTCAGAGGCACCTACCCATAGGAAAATGTTTGTGTAAATTAGAAATAAACAACTATGCAAACTTGACTATGTGCTCATCTGTTTGCCCTCCCATCTGTGCATTCTCAAATAAACTCTTTGGGAGTTGAGGATTGGTTACCAGCTGAGGAAAACTGACACCCTGAGGACTGATCTGTTTAACTCAAAATCCATTATCCCAAGGATATTTTTTTCTTTACTTGAGTCTCTGCTAAAAAATTGAGTCTTTGTGTAAGAATAGGTGCAAAGATTTTGTTGGTGCTGGTTAGGTGGTTTCAGTTTACAGAGGGTTTCTAGGGAAATAGTCCCCTGTATGCTTGCCAGTAGGCTCATTTGGCTGTCCTCACAGTAATTCAGTTAGTTTCTATGTACCAGATTACAGCAGGGGATAGTAGCAGAATTTAGAGAAGCACAGGAAAGAAGAAGCCACAGCAGAAACAACTTGGTACCCTAAGCAACACAAACAACAACAACTGAAGAAGCTGAGCCAGACGGGAATTGGACTGTCCAGGATACTCACTCTGTGCTGTGCAGAGTGATCTTGAGCACTCAGGCAGCAGAACAGTCCTCATGCAACCAGGGAAAAAAAGAAAAAAAAAAAACCAAAACAACTAACCACTGTTGGAAACTGCAAGGCAGCAGAGAACTCTCTTTCCCAGGGTGAGGGCTTCTGCCTACCACACCCAGCATCAAGTGTTTTGAAACCAACAACAAAGCCCTGCACAACAAAAGAAGAAGAGTAATAACGACTAATAATGCTAAAATAAGAAGAGTTTGGCACCTTCCACTGAGAATCTATACAGTATGCAACGATGCCAAGCAACCAGTCATCTTGGCTAAAATAAGTGATGGCAAGAGCTGAGTGAATCATTTCATAGCAGAACACCTTCTGCTTACAGTGGGCTCTCTTGTGTGCCTGTTCCAGTGGGACATGCAACAGCACATCACAGGTTTCTCATAGACTTTTTCTGTTTGAATGCATTTTTGTTGGTTTTTTTTTCTATATTAATCAGTTTTACTTGTAATGAGAGCCCTGTTGCTGTTAGGCTACTGGGAGACATTGCAGCTTTTAATTCCCAGAGTGTGCTGCATAAACACATCCACTGTTATTAACATATTCAGAAACTACCTGATGCAAAAGATCCACTTCCATAACTTCAGAAACCTGTTAAACTCAGCCTATATGGCTAGAGATTGATTGGCATGCATGTACATTACAAGTAAGCACACAGAGAGATGTGACTGAGACTGAAGAAGATTAATTGAAAGTGCAATTTTTTCTATGTTCAATACAGTAAACCAAACACAAGGTTATTTCAGTTTAGTCAAGTGCTTAAATTCTTTGCAGAATTGGGGTGGAATTACACTTAAGACAGCCTATGATTCAGTATTCCATCAAATCAAGGCCCATTTGGAGGAGTATTTTAGGGCAAACTTCTGGCTTTCTAGCCAACTCATTAAATCATAGCACAGTACTCATCAGACCCCATATGGAGTACTGTGTGCAGTTCTGGAGCCCCCAGCACAGGAAGGACATGGAATTGTTGGAGGGAGTTCAGAAGAGGCCATGAAGATACTCAGAGGGCTGCAACAGCTCTGCTCTGAGGACAGGCTGAGAGAGTTGGGGTTCTGTAGCCTGGAGAAGAGAAGGCTTTGAGGAGACCTTAGA
>VWYK01111870.1:0-12903 GCA_013399775.1 Semnornis frantzii | reverse complement strand
CTTGAGTGAGCTGTACTAGTGGGAGGTGTCCCTGCCTATGGTGAAGGGTTGGAACTAGATGATCCTTGAGGTCCCTTCCAACCTTACCATTCTGTGATTCTACATAGGAAAGCTCACATCCGTAGATGAGGACATAGAAATATAAGCAACAATGAGTGGCTGAAAGATGTACAGATAAGGGCAAATAATTATTGATGAATAGCATTTATGCAATAATGACAGTCTTAATAAATGAAGCTCTTCCTAATCCAACAATTAAGATTTGGATTAGAGAAAAATCAAGTTCTGATACTACTACAGTAAATTTTGGCAGAAATATATATATGCTCAATTTGTTCAGCCTAGCACATTAAAGTGTTTTCTGTAGATGCAAAGTGAGGGTAGTGATTTAAGCAAAAGGAATAGACTGGCTTAATACCTAATGACTATAAATTTTGGCATGAGATTAGAAGAAAAGTTTCTGTTCCCCATAGAAAAGGAATTAATTTCCAAGAGAAGTACTGAGGAGGGAATACAAAGTTTGATAAATATACAGTCACAGTTACATAGTAAAACTGCTTCTGATCCTGAAAGAACAGACACCTAGAGGCTTCCTGCTGTTCTTGAAAACGTGTGATGCCCTGCTGAGGTGGACCTGAATGGACTGTTGGAGATGTCAGAGATTAACACCTGATCTGATTGGTGGCTTGCACGAAGGCATGGCACACTTCTGACATTCCAACCTGCATCAGCAATGACTGTAATGAAATGCAGAGCACTCCTGTAAGTGCAGGGTTTTCAGTGCAAGTACATGAATTATTAAACTATAACATATTAATTTTCATTAAAGGATATGTATTTGATGTCCTAACAAACCATTAAGTGAAAAAAAAAAAGCACTTCAAATTTATCTCTTTTTCTGAACCATTTCTCTTCAAGATTTTTTTTTTTTAACAGAAAAATATTGATAGTCACACAAACAATTCCAGCAGAACACATCTGTTATCTTGTTAAAATACTCATGTTTACTTAAGGTCTTTCAGAAGAATTGCATTTGAGCAGTAGATGCCTTGGAAAACTGGAAAATAATAAGAAAGTGCCATTATTTTTAATTGTTTGGTGTTGTTAATAAGAATAAAAGGATTTTTAAACATCTGAGGAGTACTTTCTAATGTAGTTACTATGGTTACAAGTTTGTTGGGGATAAAGCAGCTCTATGGCAATGATGGGATTAATTTTTTTGCCCAATAGTAAAATATCCAGTACCTAATTTCCTACTTCATAACAAATCACGCTAATGACCTTAAGGAAAGCATTGAACAGAAGAGACTGTGTGCTCTAAAGCTCTTCATCAAAGTATACTACAGTTTAACTGTCACGTTGTTTGTGTTAACTGATCTCAGAAGCTGATATCTTAAACTGTATTGCAGATGAAGGTAGAGGCAAAGTCTGTCTCTGCCAGTAAATTACCTATGTAAAGCAAATAATATCATAGAATCATAGAATCAGCCAGGTTGGAAGAGACCTCCAAGCTCATCCAGTCCAACCTAACGCCCAGCCCTAGCCAATCAACCAGACCATGGCACTAAGTGCCTCATCCAGGCTTTGCTTCAAAGCAAAGAGAGATCACGACTCCACCATCTCCCTGGGCAGCCCATTCCAATGCCAATCACTCTCTCTGGCAACAACTTCCTCCTAACATCCAGCCTAGACCTCTCCTGGCACAACTTGAGACTGTGTCCCCTTGTTCTGTTGCTGATTGCCTGGGAAAAGAGACTGACCCCCACCTGGCTACAACCTCCTTTCAGGTAGTTGCAGACAGCAATGAGGTCTGCCCTGAGCCTCCTCTTCTGCAGGCTGCACACCCCCAGCTCCCTCAACCTCTCCTCACAGGGCTGAGCTCCAGGCCCCTCACCAGCTTTCTTGCCTTTCACTCAACACATTCCAGTACCTCAACATCTCTCCTGAATTGAGGGGCCCAGAACTGGACACAGGACTCAAGGCATGGCCTGACCAGTGCTGAGCACAGGGGCAGAATAACCTCCCTTGTCCTGCTGGCCACACTGTTCCTGATCCAGGCCAGGATGCCATTGGCTCCCCTGGCCTCCTGGGCACACTGCTGGTTTATGTTCAGCTACTCTCTACCAGCAGCCCCAGGTCCCTCTCTGCCTGGCTGCTCTCCAACCACTCTGTCCCCAACCTGTAGCACTGCTTGGGGTTGTTGTGGCCAAAGTGTAGAACCCTGCACTTAGCCTTGTTCAATCTCATCCCGTTGGCCTCTGCCCCCCTGTCCAGGTCCCTCTGCAGAGCTCTCCTACCCTCCAACAGGTCTGCACCTGCTCCTAATTTGGTGTCATCTGCAAACTTGATGGACTCAATCCCCTGGTCCAGATCATCAATAAAGATATTGAACAGGACCAGGCCCAGCACTGATCCCTGGGAGACACCACTGGTGACAGCTGCCAGCTGGATGTGGCACCATTCACCACCACTCTCTGGGCCCAGCCCTCCAGCCAGTTCTTGACCCATATCAGAGTGAAATAAACCTATATAGGATGAAATAAAACCATGGCAACTAATTTTTCATTGAGACACTAACTGAATTTCAGACTTAAGTTTAGGGAAAATATTTGGATTATTTTTAGATGCAGCAACTATTTCATCTAATGATGTCCAATGTCAGACACCTTTCTATAATGTCAGTTTTTTCCTTACATGGTTAATTGTAGTCATCTGTGTACAAACATATCCAAAAAAAATCTCCCCCAAACTCTAGGCATGTTCCAATTTCCTCAACTCAAATAAACCAGTCTCAGGTTTAAGAATTACTGTTCTTATTAAGTGTATTGTGAATGGCAAGTTGGATTGACATCAGCAAACAGAAATCCTTTTCTAGTGATGAAGAATAAGTTAACTTGCCATTCTCCAACCCAGTTCTCTGTGCCTTTCAGTAAACTGTATCTACTTTTTTGATAATTTTCATCTTTACAAACTTTTAAGGTAATTCTGTATCTAAAGTAGAGTAATTGAAACTTTTTTTTTTATCCATCTGGACATTTCTGCTTGGTTTAATTCTTTTCTTGGAAATAATCACTTGTTCTGTCCAGCTTGAGAAAGATACGTTCTATTGAATGCATGCTTTCTAGGAAAATCTTGATTTCTGTATTGTTAGTAGAGCCCTTTACTCTGCTCTTGTCAGACCCCATCTGGAGTACTGTGCACAGTTCTGGAGCCCCCAGCACAGGAAGGACATGGAACTGTTGGAGTGGGTCCAGAGGAGGGCCACAAAGATGCTCAGAGGGCTGCAGCAGCTCTGCTATGAGGACAGACTACAAGATTTGGGGGTCTCCAGCCTGGAGAAGAGAAGGCTTCGAGGAAACTTATAGTAGTCTTCCAGTATCTGAAGGGGGCCTACAGGAAGGCTGAGGAGGGACTGTTGACAAGGTCTTATAATGACAGGACAAGGGGCAATGGGTTTAAACTGGCAGAGGGGAGATTTAGACTGGATGTTAGGAGGAAGTTCTTTGCAGTGAGGGTGGTGAGACACTGGGCACAGGTTGCCCAGGGAGGTTGTGACTGTTCCCTCCCTGGAGGTGTTGAAGGCCAGGTTGGAGGAGGCCTTGAGTGAGCTGTACTAGTGGGAAGTGTCCCTGCCTATGGCAGGGGGTTGGAACCAGATGATCTTTGAGGTCCCTTCCAACCTTACCATTCTATGATTCTATGAAATATTAACAAGGTGAAGGGCCTAATTCTGTAATCTTAGATTGGTAAAATGGGGTCTTTTGATCCAGGATTTCTGTTTGCTTGATATTCTTCATTTGTAGAATCTCCAACTTATTTACAGTACCACTTTCTTTGAAGAGGTATGACAAATGCAGTAGACTCACCCAGATTTACAGCACCAGTCCTTTGAGTTACTATATCACTATCAAGAAGATTAGATCTGTGAAATGCAGAACTCAATGGAGGGAACATGACCACAGAGCTTCCTTTAAATCAATGAAAATATTTTACTGGGTAACTCTGAATTGATTCCTGCCGCCTCGGTCGCAATCTGTTATCTAATTGTTGTATCTCCTCTGCCCAATCATTTTTCTGTTTCATTCTAAATCATTCCTTTGGTTTGTTATTACACAAAATCAGTTGTTAGCAAGTGCATAGTGTAATACATAGCAATACCCAAATGAATGACATTTTAGGAAGAAAAGTGACTTATCCCTGCCAATTTACAAGGAAAGTGCTGTCATGCTGTCAGCTTCAGTACTTTCATTAATGAAAGATTTTAATAAAGGCATTTTGCAGGCTGGACTGGCTACAGGTTTGATATGATTCACTGTGGCTCATTAAAGTTGTATTAAGAAAAGACAGTGTGGCAGAGCATTTCTAGAAGGACAAATTATATGTATTACATATGGCTCCTCTATAAGGTGGACTAAAGAGATGTCACTCAGGGCATAATAGTAATTTCCTTCTTTATCACTAACTATTGGATCTTTTCAGTGATTGCCAACTAATTTTAACCTTTTTGTGTTTGGATCTTCATTTTTTTTTCCATACATGGTCGATTCTTTTGAATTTTTTTTTCTCTTGCAATGTTGAGCAGTGCATAGTTACAAGTCAGTGGGGTAAGTGAAGGAATATGACACTAATATCTATAATGATGGCTGTGGTTTAACTCAATAGATATTTTCCCTTCTCCTTTACACATCATCTGTTGGTATTGTCCATCTGTCCTCTAAAAAGACCCTTTATTTTTAAAACCTTCCTGGTTAATCACCTTTACCACTTCGTTTGCAACCCTGTTTGTGAAATTCAGAAGTGGACTAGGTCATGTGTAGCCTATAAAGCAGAATCACAGAACGTTGAGGTTTGAAGGGATTTCTGGAGCTTATCTTGCCTAACCTCACTGTTCAAGGAGAGCCATTCAAAGTCAGTTGCACAGAACTGTGTCCAAATGGCTTTTTAGTATCTCCAAGGTGGAAGGCTTCACAACCTCTCTGGGCAACCTGTTTAAGTGCTTAGTCACTCTTACACTAAGATTTCCTGATGTTCACACAGAATTTTCAGTTTGTGTTCACTGCTTCATACTGCGCCATTGAAAACAGTCTGCATCAGCCACAACTCTCACTATTTTGTCATTAGTAAACCTGAGAATACACTCTGCCTCATCATCCAGATCATTAGCAATGATGTTAAACAGGTGTGGACCCAATATTGGCACTGGGATACACTGTTAGTGACCTGATACTAGATTTTTGTGCCACTAATCATCAACCACTGGGTCCAACCATTCAGCCAGTTTTCACTCTACTGTCTACACCTATCCAGTCCACACATAATAATTTCTCTCTGAGGATGCTATGGGTCATAGTGTCAAAGTTCAAGTAGACAATATCTGTTGCTCTTCCATGGTCTGCCAGGCCAGTAACTTCATCAATGGAAGTTTACTGAGTTATCAGTATTGACTTCCTCTTTGATGAATCCATGCTGACTGCTTCCGATGGTTTTCTTTTCATTAATGTGGCTGGAATTGGTTTCCAAGATTATTGGTTCCATAAACTTCCAGGGGATTCACAGTGACCTCTTGTGGCCTGAGTTTCTTGAGCCCTTCCCTTTTTGAAGACAGGAGTGACATTTGCTTCCTTCCAGTCTTTGGACACTTCTGCCATTTGCTGTGGTCCACTAGATTATAGAATGTGGCCTTGCAATGACAGCTGCCAGCTCCCTCAGTGCTTGTGGGTGCATCCCATTAGGGACCATGGACTTCTGTATGTCCAGTTTTACTTAAATATTCCTCAACCAGATCTCTTCCACTCAGTGTATATATTCCTTGTTCTAGATTACTTCCCTCTGCTCTTTGGGATTCCTGTATCCCAAAGAGTATAATGCTGGTAAAATGCTTTGCAGTGTTCTGTAATTAAAGTATCAAGAGCATTGATTTTAGGTTTGCCCATCATATAGTTTAAATTTTCTGAGGCTATTTATGAAGTCATGCTGATTATTGGAATTTACTTATCTGGAATTTACATTCAGGAATTGTGCCCTGCTTATACACACACACTCAAAGGTGTGTAACAGTAAAAGTGAGCAGGTTTGTACACACATAGCCAGACTTTCATGTGCTCACTTCTTGGTCGATGCTAATGACTTCGTATGTGCTTTTCCTCCCATTTTAGTCTATAAGATGCTGCTGTGTACATATTGCTTCTATTGAAAAGTCTCCCCATTTCATCTGCTCTTGGGTCAACAAGTATCAGGTGCATTGCTGTTCTTCCATATCTGATTTTCCTGCTGTCTTACTCTTTATCTTGTATATTCACTTATTCCTCAGAAATATGCTTGAACGCAGGTTGATATAGTCACCTATACACAGGTGAATAACTTGAAAAACTATTTATACCACTTCTATATAAGAATTGAAATGACTGTTAAAATATTTACACAATTTTGCCACCACATGCATTCAGCAGTTTTGTTGAGCTGGAGTTGCTGTTTGAGTTGAGATGTTAGAGTCTTTGCAAGCCTATCCTCGCCATGCAGCACTTCCACAGAGTGGCAGCCTGGTAAGCAAGTACTAAAGCATTTTACTATATCCTTCTACTATTATGGCTGAACTTAAGCACATTGAAGCTAGCAGAAATGCCCCCAACAGAGTGAGAAAGGACTTTTGATCAGGTCAGCCTTCTTGGGAGATTGTGAGGGGAAAGAGGATGCTTGAAGGAAGCATGAACTACGCTGATCATATGCATATCAAGTTATCATTTATTTCACTATATTTATAGGGAAAGTTATCAAAGCACATTTGGAAAATAGGATTTTCATTAAGGTTCAAATTCACCTCTCTTTTCAATATCACAAGTATTTTTTCACTGCTTCAGAAGTTTTTCTTTTCCTTTCTACAATGCAAGGATGGAACTATTAAGCTTAACATTTTCAATTGAACTTGCTGGCAATGGGAACGGATTTTGATAATATAAATCTGTACAACAATGAAGTCCAGAAATTGAAAGTAGAGGTGATCCCTATAATCCAATAACATATAGCTTAATATATATTTTACTTATTAGAATTGCAAAAAAAAAGAGAAAGTGTTGGATGTAGCTGAGTGTGGTGAATTCAGGGAGTAAGTTAATGTAACAGGAATTCATGTTCAAACTTGATTTACAATATATTGCAAGTATTTTTGTGAGCAAGTGAAGTGACACAGAGTGGCTTCCTACAAATATTACTTTCCTGCCACAAACCCAGATCTTCTTGTCTGCGTAATCCTTCCAAGTGCAATAACCCTAAATCATCCCATAGCGCCCTCAGCACCACTGATGTTATTTTCTCCTTTCTGGCATTTCAAACTGGGATAAAAGAGTGCACATCCTGGAGCTACAGCTAGCCTGACTGGGCAATGAATACACTCGTGCCAAATGGAAACAACTCCTACCTTTCTGTCTCTGCAGGTGCGAGTAGCTCTTTTCACTCTTCATTGCTCTTATTGTAGGAACTTTGGATCTTGGATTTTTTTTTCCTCCCAAATTTGATTGCAACTATCCAATAGATTTAAAATGCCTCAGACAAGCAGAATCACTTAAGAGGTATTTTTTTTTTTTTAGGAGAACAGACTAAAGGAGCAGTGTTTAGCATAAATAGCCTTTCCTCAACAGACCCTTTTTTACATGACAAAAAAGCCCCTAAATGTCACTGAAGAAGCTGCAGTTCCTTGTAAGGTTAGAATAATGGTTACATCAGGCATATTCAAAAGACCAAGATCTGCAGTGGGGAGCTTGCTAATTATGTAAAGGGAAAAAAAAGCTATGAGGATCCATATGAATTTTATCACCAATAAAAACTAATGAACAATACAGAGCATGCTGAAATTGTGTAAACAGGAAAACATAATAAATCAACTTCATCCATTATTACTGTGCTGTTGGGTTTTCTAACAGGAATTTGCTAAGGGTCAGTGCAACATGAAAATTAATTTGTATTAATTGAATCTATTATATATGGATTTTTTTTTTTGTTTTAAAGTCATATAGCACCATTACTGAAATGTATGAATTTCTTTTCTTCTGAGAATCTTTGAGAATTTATTATTTAATGTATTATCTCTCTCTCACACACACACACAAATTAAAAGTTAACGCAATCATGGTAGAGTCAATAATGCTTTATTTTAAAAGCCTAATTTTCTCTTAATGAGAAATCTTAAGAAAGAGGCATATTGTGTCCATTAGGGGATGACTGATGAAGGACACTCTTTTTAAATAGTAGAAAATTGATTATTCCTTTTTTCCCCACAATTCCCCAAAACGTGATGATTTCAAATGCCTCGGATAAAAAGATACAGATGTAGTTCACTGCCAGCTGCTCTGAACATGTTAGCTTCTCCTTTTATCCTCCAGGTCTTTTGCTTCTTCACAAGAAAACAAATTTTGAACACATTTTATTATACAATCATAGACTCATAGAATGGTGTGACGGTTTGGGAGTTCCCTGCCCCCCCACACTTTAAAATGACTCAGACTAGACCTCAGCCGGAGCTGGAAGTTAAGAGATGAAGCTCTATTTACAGCTCAGCACAATATACAAGCAAATATATACAGTATATACAGGAATATTTACAGAAATATACAAGTTTAAGGTAATAGAAAAACACAACTCCCCTCCCAGAAATCAGAAACCCCAGGAGGGGCTCCCAACCACCCTTCCACCTTCTTCCCTTCCACAGTGGGCAGTGACCCAGACTGCCCACTGGAGAGACTCTTATCTTTTTGTTTTGGTTTTCTTATACCTAAACATCACAGCAAGCCTCTGAGTGAAGTAGACATCACCACTGTTTTCCTTCACAGCCTATAGTACAATTTTTCTCTATTAAAATATTCCAATTAGCTCAAACCAGTACAAATGGTAGGATTGGAAGGGACCTCAAGGATCATCTAGTTCCAACCCCCTGCCATAGGCAGGGACACCTCCCGCTAGTACAGGCCACTTGTGGGAAGTGCTGAAGTCTTTCCCATCCTGAGCAGCCTTTGAATTCTGGGAACAAGTTAAGAATATGACCACTGATCATTATTTATGTGTACAAATATATTTGTATGTACACATACATACATATGTAATTTATAGGAAGATGAAGACAGATATAATATATTCTTGTGCAATGCTTACTTACAACAGAGGTAAGAGCAGAAATATTTATATTTTTTCACATTCTTAAAAAAAAATAAAATCTATTTGGACTGTCAGAGTTAATCATGTTTCCAGAAAACAGACTGACATTTTCCCATCAGCTTTTAAAATCAAGGACTACAGGCAAAATACAGCTAGGCTGCCATTTTTTTTTTTTAGTCCTTTAATGTCTCAAGGAAGCAATCTCTGCTGCTTGTGTAACAAACCACGTGGATACTTATGCAGTAGCTTTCAAAGCAAGTAGTTACTGTGTTGAAGAGACAGGGAAATTATGTTATTGCAAATAATTTAATAGTAGAACCTGTCACTGGTTTCAGTCATGAATTTACCATCAGCAGCTTTGAGGTTTCATAAATTTATGCGATAAGCAAATAGCTGGAAAATGGTTAACATGAAGACTTTTACTTCTGCTGGACTGTAAGAGTGTTCTTCAAAATCTCCAATCTCCCTTAAAAAGTGAAAGTCATAGAATCATAGATTGGTAAGGTTGGAAAGCACCTCAAGGATCAGCTAGTTCCAACCCTCTGCCATAGGCAGGGACACCTCCCACTAGCACAGTTCACTCAAGGCCTCCTCCACCCTGACTTTGAACACCTCCAGGGAGGGAGCAGCCACAGCCTCCCTGGGCAACCTGTGCCAGTGCCTCACCACCCTCACTGCAAACAACTTCCTCCTAACATCCAGTCTAAATCTCCCCTCTGCCAGTTTAAACCCATTGCCCCTTGTCCTGTCATTGCAAGACCTTGTCAATAGTCCCTCCCCAGCCTTCCTGTAGGTCCCCTTCAGATACTGGAAGGCTACTCTAAGGTCTCCTGGAAGCCTTCTCTTCTCCAGGCTGCAGAGCCCCAACTCTTATAGCCTGTCCTCCTAGGAGAGCTGCTGCAGCCCTCTGAGCATCTTCATGGCCTCCTCTGGACCCACTCCAAGAGTGCCAAGTCCTGTTGAATTGTAAGAGTAAATTACAAAGTACCAGTAAATTTTGTTAAGTATTTCTTAAACAGCATGTTCCATGCAAGGGAGACTGTGTCACATTGCAGATTTTCTCAGTGAAGGAAGGGGACAGGAATCTGAAGAGTATTTCAAACTGAACTGTGAAAAGAAATGGTTGCAGAGCAAACCAGGAAAATGAATATTATAAAACAGCAAAGATGAAATTTGAAGAGAGCTCTAACAGAGAATAGTTACATTCCTGAGTGTGGCATTAGCTTCACTTGCACTGGAATAGAGGTGTCATATTCTTTTTGAAAAAACACCTAAGGAAGCTTTGAAATTCATTAGAAACTATAACCCACTGCATCCCAGGTGGATTAGTCAAAGCCAAGCTGTAACAGTCACTGAAACAGATAAATGTTTGGATGATCATGAACAGTCAACACAACTCTTTTAGAGGTAAAGCATATCTCTAAATGTATTGAAATCTATGAAGGATTCAAAGATGTAGATAAATCTGATCCCTAAATCATTCTTGGAGTTCTCTATTAAGAAGGAATGCCTTCTTTTGGCTAAAAAAGGTTGAGATATCAACGTGGAAATAGATTTTCATAGGGAAGATTCTTAGCAGTGGATGTTTTGAAGGATCTCTACAGCAACTTGTGATGTTTAACACAATAAAAAAATATCTGAAAAATGAGACAGTGAGGTGACAGAGTTTGCAGATCATCATGCAATAGAGTGACAAACAGTGAAAAGATTATAGTGTTGTAAAAGAATTTAAGAGTCCTAAGTGATTGAGTTTGTTGATAACTACAGATTAATCATAGATGAAATTCAGGAGCTGCTATGGAGCCATTGTTGAATTGGTCTTTGAAAAAGTCAGTGCAGTCCTTGGCAGGCACCAGATGTCAGATAGAACTTTGTGTTCTTGTTATGCCATTTTAAAAAGAATGCAGTGGGTCTAGAGAAGCTCCAGAGAAGGCAAACATAGAGAATCAGAGCTAAGAAATTAAGAAGAGGACTTGTCACAATGGAAAAGAAACAACTAAAGATGGTTATGATGGTGTTCTGTGACATTGCTGGTGACATGAAGGAAATGCCTGGAATAATTACTGTCTTTAATTCCTTTTTCTGTGTGGATTGAAAAAAAAAAAGAAATAAATATTTCTGTCAAGCATTGTGATTCTTTGGACATTGGCACAAGACTTAGGAGCCAAACTAAAGGATACTCTTCTGATGGTTTGAGCTCTGGTGCTGGTACAGGACAGTATCAGTCATCATTAAAAGGCAGAATATGGGAGCAGCTGTATCCTGGGACTGACCAGCTTAGGCCATCCTTGTCTAATTTGCTGTGCATAGCTCATTTCTGAATTGCAAACCAGTTTTACTGTTCTTGGCAAACAGAACAAACTGCAAAAAGATCTCAGGGTGGCTGCACAAAAACTTCCTTTGCAGTTTTCTACTCCCTCAAACTACCTCAGGTTTAAGCTTTTATTCTTCTAAATACAATATATATCATGCAAATGTAGCTGGAAAGTAAAGAGAAAGGGTGAGGAATGTCTGACTCATTATTTGTAGTCAAATATTGCTTTATTATTTATAGAGTCATTCTGCATTTCAAAAGCTTGTAGGCAATGCTAGAAATAAAAAGCTATTTCAGAAAGCCATGAGATTTGAGTTAGTAAGGCCACATTTTCAGGGGAATTTAGGTGCCTCATTTCCTTCAGCACGACTGTGCAAACCAGTCAGAAAGCAGAGTTAAACAGTTATTTCTTCTGACATTTATGAACATTTAGGAACCTTCAGCTCTCCTATATTGCTAAAAGAAATACTATAATGCCTGATTATTGAAATAGGTAGAAAAATAGAATGGCCCAGTAGAACCTCTTTGTCTTTCATTGAGTACACCTTGCTAAGCAGGCCTTCCCAAAAGCCTCTGGAGAATTCTGTATGGTCCTAGATACTGTATAGTTCTTAGAGGGGTCAGAAAGTAGTCCCTTGTCATTAGTATGACTTCTTTTGGAGTAAGTGCATTTGGAGAAAAGGGCTGCTGTCATCTCATTTGGTTCCTTAGTGCTTTTCACACATTTGATGCTGGGCTGACACATAGACTGCTTTCATGTAAAACTGTTAACTGCAGAATTAGGCCTTGGCACAGTTGAAGCTGGGCTTTTTAATTGGAGGATTTAAGGTTTCAGTTCTGCTGCTTCCTCTACAAGGTACTAGAGAAGGGTTAAATGTAGCAGCTGAATTCTCTAATATATCTTTTCTAGTCATGTATTTCCTGTTTCTCTAAGAGACAAGAGACAAAGAGATGCCATGTGTTGTGAGTGAGAAAACTTAATACCCACATTTCAGTAAAACACAGTGCTGTGATCGGTAACAGAATTTAATCACAGAGAATATGCCTGACATGCATGAAACACCACAGCACACCAGCAGCTCTGTGTCAGTGTATGGGAGACAGCTGTGCTGTGAGATGAGTCAATTCCTTTGGTTAGGTGTGAAAAAGACAACAGTGCAGCCAAATGACAGTGTGCTCCTCAGACCTGTGGCAGTAATGGAAATACATCCTTAGCCTTAACCCTATAAATTGAGAGGTTCATAGGTTTACATTTCTGAACATAATGTCACATTTAAATTTACTGCCCTCTAAATTTAGTTTAAGGCTGATGCACTGTGTTAGCAACTGAAAATTTCTAAGATACTCCCAAGTGCTAGATCTGGAGAAGTAGTCCTAACTGAGGGGAAATCTCTTTTCTTGCCTATTGATTTCTTTGCCTGTAGCAATGCTACAGGCTTGGGTCA
>VWYK01111869.1:1827-12819 GCA_013399775.1 Semnornis frantzii | reverse complement strand
CCATGGCACTAAGTGCCTCAGTTTTGCCCTCAGTTCCTTCTGTTTCCTCTTTTGGTTTTGGGTGGGTTGGCTTATTTGGTTTGGCTTTGTCCTGGTTACCTATCTGATAGTTTTTTGGGGTCTTTTCCCCTCCCCAGGAGCAGTTGGCCATCATGGTGACAACCTTGCAGAGAAGATACTTGCTGTACTTCCCAAGCTTCCAGGCCACAAGACTGATGTGGTGGTGAACATGGTGGAACTCACAGCACTACAGGCTACGGAGGAAACTTGCAGCGTCATCGCACCTGGCTGCTTAGCACAGCCCAAGTAAATATTCATTTCTTTCTTCTTTTTCTGAGGTGTGGAATGTGGTTGGTATCATTTTGTGGGGAAAAAAAATATGAGAAAAGAAGAGAATCACAGAAACATGCAAGTTGGAAGAGCCCCTTAAGATCTCCAAGTCCAACCCAGAACCTTGCTCTGCAAGGTGCACCCCAACCATATCCCTGAGCACTACATCCAAACCACCTTTAAACACACCCAGGGCTGGAGACTCCACCACCTCCTTGGGCAGCTCATTCCAGTCTCTGACCACTCTTGCTTGGAAAAAAAGTCTTCTTAATATCCAGACTAAACCTACCCAGTGGCAGCTTGAGGCCATTCCCTCTTGTTCTATCACCAATGACCTGTGAGCAGAGCCCAACAGCAGCCTCTCCACAAGGTCCTTTCAGGTAGCTGCAGACAGCAATGAGGNCAATGTTAAACAGAAGCGGTCCCACCACTGAGCCCTTGGGGGCACCACTTGTGACTGGTTGCCAGCTGGATTTAACTCCACTGACCACCACCCTTTGGGCCCTTTTGTCCAGCAGTGCTGTCCCCATCCAAGCCATCAGCAGCCAGTTTGGCCATGAGAGTTCTGTGGGGAACAATGTCTAGCTTTTCTAACGTCTAGGTAGACAATATCCACAGCCTTTCCCTCATCCAACAGGCATCTTGTCATAGAAGGAGGTCAGGTTGGTCAGGTAGGAGCTGCCCTTCATGAATCCCTGCTGACTGAGCCTGCTCCCTTGGTTGTTCCCTATATGGTGTGCAGTGGTGCTTGAGGTGCCCTGCTCCATGGCTGTCCCTGGCACCAAGGGCACGTTGACAGGTCTGTAGCTTCCCAGATCCTCCTTTCTTGTAGGCAGGTGTCACATTTGCTGCCCTCCAGTCCATTGGCACCTACTCAGTTACCAGGACTTCAGGTAAATCATGGAGAGCAGCTTGCTGAGCACATCTGGGGGTTGGACCTGATGATCTCTGGAGGTCCCTTCCAACCCCTAACATCCTGTGATCTGCCAGCTCCTTCAGCACCCTTGGGTGCAGCCCATCCAGCCCCACATGCTTGTGTGGGTCTGAGTGGTGGTAGCAGCTCAGACAAGTCTTTGTGTAAAAAGGAAGTCAGGCTTACAGCAGAAGCTCCAGATTCTGCTGGAACATAATCATCTCTGTGTATACATGAAGTGAGTGGGCCAGGGAAGGCTCCCAAAAGTGGGGAATTCTCAGGATCTCTGTAGCTCTGGGTTGTTCAGATTGCTGTAGAGATCATAGTCATACAAATCAATACAGCTTAGGCACAAATAATTCTTCCCTGGGGCATTTTTTTTTTTGCGTAAGTAACACATTATATAAACAGGTAGGTCTCAAGTGTGGCTTCCTTTTCCCATAAACCTTTTAATACATTCATTGACTCGTAGAATGGTTTAGATTGGAAGAGACCTTGAAGATCATCCAGTTCCAACCCTTCTGCTGTAAGCAGAGACAGCTTCCCCTAGACCAGGTTGCTGAAAGCCTCATCCAACCTGACCTTTGACACCCTCAGGGAGGAGGCAGTGACAGCCTCCCTGAGCAGCCTAGTGGAAGACATCAGCAGTCATCATCTTTGCTAGTGGAAGACAGCAGCAGTCATCATCTTTGCTAGCGGAAGACAGCAGCAGTCATCATCTTTGCTAGCGGAAGACAGCATCGGCGGTCGTCTTTGCTAGCGGAAGACAGCAGCGGCGGTCGTCTTTGCTGGCGGAAGACAGCAGCGGCGGTCGTCTTTGCTGGCGGAAGACAGCAGCGGCGGTCGTCTTTGCTGGCGGAAGACAGCAGCGGCGGTCGTCTTTGCTAGTATAAATTGGCTGAAGTTCCTCTGAAACACTGCAATGGATTTAACGTTCCCACCAGGAAGTTTCCATCTCAGTTCTGTTAGAGATTCCATCAGATGCCCTCAGTTCACCTGTGTGATTGGTGCCCTTGAGAGCTGGCTTAAAAATGTTTCTTGGAACTGAAAGCTGAAGCTTTGGGTCCAGAGGAGGCCAACAAAATGCTCAGGGGGTTGGAGCAGCTCTGCTGTGAGGGCAGGCTGAGGGAGCCGGGGGTGTTCAGCCTAGAGAAGAGAAGCTCCAGGCAGACTTAAGAGCAACCTGGCGGTACCTGCCGGAGGCAACAAGAAGGCTGCAGAGAGACTGTTTGCAAAGCCTGCAGGGACAGGATGAGGGAAATGGCTTCAAACTAGAGCAGAGCAGATTGAGATTGGATGTGAGGAACAAGTTCTGCACCAGGAGGGTAGTGGAACACTGCAGCAGGTTGCCCAGGGAGGGGGTTGAGGCCCCATCTCTGCAGATATTGAAGGTGAGGCTCAACAGGGCTGTGGGCAACCTGATCTAGTAGAGGATGTCCCTGCTCAGTGCAGAGGGGGTTGGACTGGATGATCTTCAGAGGCCCCTATCGACCCAGACCATTCTGTGATTCTGCGGGTTGGAACTAGATGATTCTTGAGGTCCCTTCCAACCTTCTATGAATGGAGGCAGAAGGTCTCAGCCTTGCTTAGGAGCTCCCCCAGTTTCAGTGACAGCCATGAAGAATACATTTCCATGGAAACAGTTCATTAGCAGATTTAGATTGGGTGTTAGGAACAGATTCTGCACCACGAGGGTGCTGGAACACTGCAACAGGTTGCCAGGTTGATCTCCCCAGGCTTCCACCTGTAGGCTGTCACAGAGGATAGTGCAACACTGAATCAGGTTGCCCAGGGAGATAGTTGAGGTCTCATCACTGGAGATATTCAAGGTGAGGCTGGGCAGGGCTGTGGGCAACCAAATATAGTTGAGGATATCCCTGCTGAGTGCAGGGGGGTTGGACTGGATGAGCTTCAGAGGCCCCTTCCAACCCAGACCATTCTGTGATAAGGTAATAAAGGAGGAATGGAGACAGGAGGCCTCGGCCTTGCTTAGGAGCTCCCCCAGGTTTCAATGACAGTCATGAAGAATGCATTTCCCCAGAAACAGTTCATTAGCATATTGAGATTGGATGTTAGGGACAAGTCCTGCACCATGAGGGTAGTGGAACACGGCAACAGGTTACCCAGGAGGTGGTTGAGGCTTCTTCCTGGGAGATATTCAAGGTGAGGCTGGAGAGGGCTGTGGGCAACCTGATCTAGTGGAGGATGCCCCTGCTGGCTGGGGAGGGAGGAGGTTGAAGTAGATGAGCTTTGGAGGTCCCTTCCAGCCAAGACTATTCTATGATTCTATGACCTGCAAATGGTGCATGGGAAGGAGCAATCCTCTGCCTGTCAGGTCCCTGTTTACTCTGGTGAGTGGAAGTGCCAGCACCTTGCCCTGAGACAGGACCAAACTGCAGTCACACCCAAATGGGATGTGTGGGAACTCTTCTTCATGGAATTTTGTGACCAGACTGCAGTGTTTTGTAGAATCATAGAATGTCAGGGGCTGGAAGGGACCTCCAAAGCTCATCTGGTCCAGCCCCCCCTGCCAGAGCAAGATCACCCAGAGCAGATCACACAGGAACACATCCAGGTGGGTTTGGAATATCTCCAGAGAGGGAGACTCCACAACTCCCCTGGGCAGCCTGTGCCAGGGTTCTGGCACCCTCACAGGCAAAAAAATTCTTGCTTAGGTTCATATGGAGCCTCCTATGGCGCAGCTTCCACCCAGTGCCCCTTGCCCTGTCACTGGGCATCAATGTGCATCTTCAGAATATTTTTCAACTGCTCTCCTTCTTTTCTCTCAAGTGTTATTTGAGCATCCTGTGGTAGAAGGGGTGAAGGAGAGAGAAAGAGAGAGAGGTCTGCTGCTTCCACACAGCTTACTATATTTAACTTTCCTTGTGGAATGCCTCTCCAGCAGAAACATCTGGGCTCAGTTACAGAGTTAGCAGGCAGCATTAATGAATAATTTATGACTGGTGTGGTGAAATAAAGCAGGGTTCTTCTCTCAAACCTAAGGAAATAATGGACTTCTCTAAAGATTTATATGGAAATGTAAATGCCACATGCTGCTGAGCTTACTGGACTTTGAAGGTGTGCTCTTTGTGAGGGAGAGAAGTGCTTTTTAAAAAATAGGTAGCTAGACTTCTTAATTAGTCTTGGTAGCCTCAAAAATCTTGTGGGGTAATTGTTTGCCCTGCTGTAGTCACTGACATTAAGTCACTGAGTAGCAACATGAGCTGGCAGTGCCCTCATGCAGCCCAACAGGCAGCTGTGTGCTGGGCAGCAGGTCAAGAGAGGCGATTGTGCCCCTTGGCTCTGCTCTGCTCGGACCTCACCTCCAATCCTGCCTCCAGTGCTGCTGTCCCCAGCAGAAGGAGGGCAGAGCTGCTGGAGGGAGGCCAGAGGAGGCCACAAAGATGCTGCAAAGGCTGGAGCAGCTCTGCTGTGAGCACAGGCTGAGGGAGCTGGGGAGGGGGGGTGCAGCCTGCAGAGGAGAAGGCTCCAGGGGCACCTCAGAGCTGCCTGCCAAGAGCTGAAGGGAGCCTGCAGGAAGGCTGCAGAGGGACTTTGCATCAGGGGAGCTAGAGACAGGCCAAGGGGCAATGGTTTGGAACTGAGGCAGAGCAGGGTGAGAGTGGAGCTGAGGAAGTAGTTGAGTGTGAAGGTGGTGAGAGTGTGGCACAGGCTGCCCAGGGAGGCTGTGGCTGCCTCCTTGCTGGGGGTGTTGCAGGCCAGGCTGGATGAGGCCTTGAGCAGCTGAGTGTAGCTGAGAGGTGTCCCTGAGCATGGTGGGGAGGTTGGAGGAGATGAGCTCTGAGGCTCTGCTGTTGATAATCCACAATGTTTCTGGAAGAACTCTTCCAAATCCAGCTTCTGATTATCAGAGTACACTCAGCGGCTCCTAGGGCTTTGCTGCTTGAACGAAGCTCTCTCTGTTCATGAGCATTTGCTGGCCACTGTGTTTCTCAAAGCAGCTGTCCTGTGTTTTGAGGCTTGGTGCTTTATCACATGGAAGCATCCTGCTCTCAGGAATGGGTTTGTCTTGATGGAGGTTTAGCTTTTGCTGTTCTCCACCTCTAGCAGGCAAGGAGCCAAGTGTCCCGGAGGTCTCTTTAGGGCTCCCTGAAACCCCAACTCGGTGTTCGGTTGCCTGCATCCTGGCCACAGGTCTGTGGCATGTGAGAGCACGAAGCAAGGTGATCCTTAACTGTGGGCAACTGAAAAAGTACCTATGTTTGCTCTTTATTCATCTGCTCTTTTATTACCCAGGACCATTTTTGATGTGCTCTTGCATTTTGCTGAACACATCGAATATTTAATTTGTTTATGCACACTGCAAGAACTTGCTGAATGGAGATTTCTTGCCTGGTTTTCCACTTGAGCTGCTTTTTTTTTTTTTTTTTTTCCTCTCAGTCTCTGGAGTTTGCTGGCTTCTTAGAAATCAATTTAAGGGTAAAACATCAGAAAAAAAAAAAGAACAGAATGTCTTTAGTGCAGTATGCAAAGACCTACTGGGTTCTAACAGCAAGCATTTTGCTATCAGGATCATGCAATGGTCTGGGTTGGAAGGGACATCCAAAGGTCATCTAGTCCAACCCCATCTGTAGTAAGCAGGGGAATCCTGAACTAGACCAGGCTGGCCAGATGCAAAGCTGTAACACAGCACACCTCATGTTTGGGCTGCTGTGCATGGAGCCATTCAGTGAGCAGCACAATTGAAGTATCTGAGTGCTGTTGGCAGAGCAGAGCCACTAAATCATCTGGGTTTGCACTGGGGGGGGAAAAAATCAGTTCAGAAGGAGGTGGTGTTGCTGGGTGTGATGCAGAAAGCACTGATATGCAGGCCAGGTGTTTGAAAGGTGGAACTCGCAACTGCTTTCACAGAATCACAGAACGTCAGGGGCTGGAAGGGACCTCCAAAGCTCATCCAGGCCAACTCCCCTGCCAGAGCAGGATCACCCAGAGTAGATCACACAGGAACACATCTGGGTGGGTTTTGGATATCTCCAGAGAGGGAGACTCCACAACCACCCTGGGCAGCCTCAGCAATCACTGCCTCACCAGCCAGGCTGCATGATGGAAGGAGCTCAGGTGTGGGGCAAGCAGCATCCTTGAGAACACCTCTGAGCCCTTGCAGGAGCACTGTGGGGAGTTCGGGACTCCTTGGGCCAGGCCAGGCCTGTGTCAGCCAAGTTGGTGGAGGAAGCCTCCGTTTCATGAGGATGCCGGGAGGGAGATTTTGGCTGCTGCCTCCCTGATTCTGCAGCTTCCTCTCCTGGTGGGTTTGGAGGTCAGATAAATGGGCAACACAAAAACCTACATAAGCATCCCAAGAACCAGCCTGGAGCCTGAGCTTCTCTCTGCAGAGCTGGGGCACAGTGTTCTCCCTTACTTAGGGAGGTGCCACAGAAGGGATTCACACACTCACAGAACGTCAGGGGTTGTTTAGAGGATGTGAGAACTTCTGGACATGAAGCTGTTCCATGCTGGTCTTAGGCTGAAGCCTTTTGTGCAGTTTAGAGAAAGCCAGAGATAGGACAAGGGACAATGGCTTCAAACTAGAGCAGAGCAGATTGAGATTGGATGTGAGGAACAAGTTCTGCACCATAAAGTTAGTGGAACACTGCAACAGGTTGCCCTGGGAGATGGTTGAGGTCCCACCCCTGGAGATATTCAAAGTGAGGCTCAAAAGGACTCTGGGCAACCTGTTCTAGTTGAGGATGTCCCTGCTGAGTGCAGAGGGGTTGGACTGGATGAACTTTGGAGGTCCCTTCCAACCCAGACCACTCTAAGATTGTCAGACTCTTACCTCAGCTGCCCACCACAAATCTCTTCAGATTTATTGGGTCTGAGACTGAATTTTAATGAGTCTGTGATCCCATGATTTATGCCCCAAAATGACTTGCATAGGCTGCTGACTCTACCCACTGGCCAAGATCTTCTGTACTGGCAGAATGAGGGCAATGGCTTCAAACTAGAGCAGAGCAGATTGAGATTGGATATTAGGAACAAGTTCTGCACCATGAGGGGGGTGGAACACTGCAACAGGATACCCAGGGAGGTGGTTGAGGCTGAAGGCCTCAAGATACTGAAGGCGCGGCTCAAGAGGACTCTGGGCAACCTGATCTAGAGGAGGATGTCCCTGCTGAGTGTAGGGGGGTTGGGCTGGATGAGCTTTGGAGGTCCCTTCCAACCCAGACCAGTCTATGACTGTCAGACCTCAGCTGCCCAGCACAAATCTCTTCAGATTTACTGCATCTGAGACTAAATTTTAATGAGTCTCTTCCAACCAGATGTATTCTGGGATTCAATGATTCATGCTCAAAATTGACTTGCATAGGCTGCTGACTCTACCCACTGGCCAAGATCTTCTGTAGTGACAGGATGAGGGCAATGGCTTCAAACTAGAGCAGAGCAGATTGAGATTACATATTAGGAACAATTTCTGCACCGTGAGGGTGGTGGAACACTGCAACAGGTTGCCCAGGAAGGTGGTTGAGGCTCCATCCCTGGAGATACTGAAGGTGAGGCTCAAGAGGACTCTGAGCAACCGTATCTAGTGGAGGATGTCCCTGCTGAGTGCAGAGGGGCTTGGACTGGATGAGCTTTGGAGGTCCTTTCCTACCCAGCCCATTCTGTGATCTGTGCAGAGCACAGCCCTGCAGTCTTTCTTTCAACCATTCATGTACAATGTGAATTTAAAATGAAAGATTCTTTGTGCTTGCATGGCAAAGAACAGAGCAGCAAGCATTAAAACTGGAAAGGAGATAAAAGTCTCCTTTTAAGATGGGTAATAGACTTTTTTTTTTTTTTTTAAATGGATTATTCTCTTTTTTTTGGTTGTTTTTAGATGTTGATTTACTTTAAACAAGCATCTGAAGGATATGAGAGCAGTGCTTTTCTTAACACAGAATTAATTATAACCTAAGCTTGTTGGGGGGAGGTTCTTGGATCTTTGTGGGATTTTCAGTTTTAATTTTAAAGTGTTTCCTTTATACCAGATGGAGATATTAATTGAAAAGAAAAAAAAAGAAACCAACCCCAGCCAATCCACAACTTTTTTTTGTTTTCTTTTTGCATGCATAAGTTTCTGAAGGCTTGCAGTAAAGAAGGTAATTTGGGACAGTGTTATTCTTGAATGAGCTGGGAATTTATGGCATAAATTAGAAGTAGGTTTCCTTTCTGGAATGTTAATATGAAAGAGGAAACATTAATTCTGCAATAAGAAAATCCAGATGACAATTGCTGCATCTCCACTGAGAAGCTTGTGAAGGAGGAAGGGTAGACCAAAACAAGGGATGGCAAGGCCGGGAGAAGGACAACTGCTGGCTCTGAACTGCTTTTGGATCTGTCCTGCTCCGGTGGTGGTGGTTCAGGAGCAGCAGGGTGCTGCTGGGGCTCCCTGTGCTGGCTCCCTGCCTATCCCAGCTTCTGCACCCCTGCTCCAGCTCTTAGGCTGCTGCCTGCTTCCCTCTGCTGGGAGCTGCCTGCTCCTGCTCGCCTGGGACCTGGCTCCTGCCTCAGCTGCAGTGCCCTGCTGAGCTCTTCAGGATTACAGAATTAATCAGGTTGGAAAAGACCTTCAAGATCATTGACTCCAACCTATCACCTAACACCTTCTAATTAACTAACCCATGGCACTAAGTGCCTCATGCAGCCTCCTCTTAAACACCTCCAGGGATGGGCACTCCTCCACCTCCCTGGGCAGCCCATTCCAATGCCAATCACTCTCTCTACCAATAACTTCTTCCTAACATCCAGCCTGAACCTGCCCTGGCACAGCTTGAGGCTGTGTCCCACTGTTCTGTTGCTGGGTGTCTGGCAGCAGAGCCAAAGCCCCCTGGCTACAACCTCCCTTCAGGTAGCTGCAGAGAGCAATGAGGTCTGCCCTGAGCCTCCTGCTGCACAGCCCCAGCTCCCTCAGCCTCTCCTCCCAGAGCTGTGCTCCAGCCTCCTCTGGAGAGGCTTTAAAATAACAACAAAAAACCAACCAAGCTAACCAGAGAACAAACCACCACCCATGTACAGCCTTTTCCTGTCTGTCTTTCTGAGCACAGTGAGCAAAGGTGAGTTTCACTGCAGGCTTTGTGGAAAATAGACATCATAGCACGTAAAAAAACCCTGAAATGTCCCTTCCCCAGTGACAGGAGAAGTGAGGAGAGACTGAGGGAGTTGGGGCTGTGCAGGCTGGAGAGGAGAAGGCTCCCAGGTGACCTTCTTGTGGCCTTCCAGTATTTAAATGGGGCTACCAGAAAGCTGGGGAGGGACTTTTGAGGTTGTCAGGTAATGATAGGACTGGGGGGAATGAAACCAAGCTAGAAATGGGGAGAGTCAGACTGGAGGTTAGGAAGAAGTTGTTGAGCATGAGGGTGGTGAGAGCCTGGCAGGGGTTGGCCAGGGAGGTGGTGGAAGCCTCATCCCTGGAGGTGTTTAAGGCCAGGCTGGATGAGGCTGTGGGCAGCCTGATCTAGTGTGAGGTGTCCCTGGGCATGGCAGGGGGCTTGGAACTGCATGATCCTTGTGGTCCCTTCCAACCCTGACTCATTCTATGGTTCTGTGATTCTATGAAATCTCAGCCAAGGAGCAACAGGTACAAACTGGAACAGAGAAGATTTCAGCTCAGCAGGAGGAGAAACTTCTTTGCAGTGAGGGTGCCAGAGCCCTGGAGCAGGCTGTCCAGAGAGGTTGTGGAGTCTCCTTCTCTGCAGACTTCCCAGCCCCACCTGGATGCATTTCTGTGTGACCTACCCTGGGTGCTCCTGCCTTGGCAAGGGGGTTGGACTGGATGATCTCTGGGGGTCCCTTCCAACCTCTAAGGTTCTGTGATTCTGTGCCTCTCTAAGTAGTGGATTGGGCATCAGGGGTGTCCCCAACACAGCATCTCCAGCTGCTACCACCTTCCTGGCCTGGCAGTTTTCCTGCTTACCACTTTACTAATACAAGCTGAGACTTATTCAGAGTCTCTCCACTGCTTGAAATTTCTCAAGGTATCTTCTTGTTGGGAATAACAGCCCTGGCTGCATCAGCTCCTGGGGTTTGTCACTCAAGACAAGCCTGGCAGGAGACACTTTCTGCTCAGTCTCAAAGCAGCCTGAATTGAATGAACATAATTGGCTGTGGCCACAGGATAAGATGAACAAGCTGATAAGTTTTATTAGATCTCACAATAAATGTGGGTGTTTGCCTGGATCCTTTCAGTGTAGGACCTCCTTGAAATGGTAAAAAAGGCACAGGGTGAGAGGGGTGTGCCAAGGGTGCAAATTCCAGGAGGGGGTCAAGACCTTTTGGCTTGCTGGCACTGTGTAGCACACAGCATTGCTAGAGGAGGCTCAGGGCAGACCTCACTGCTCTCTGCAGCTACCTGAAGGGAGGTTGTAGCCAACTGGGATTGGCCTCTTCTACCAGGCACCCAACAGTACAAGAAGAGGACACAACCTCAAGTTGTGCCAGGGCAGGTCTAGGCTGGATGTTAGGAGGAAGTTGTTGGCAGAGAGAGTGATTGGCATTGGAATGGGATGCCCAGGGAGGTGGTGGAGTGCCCATCCCTGGAGGTGTTGAAGCCAAGCCTGGCTCGGGCACTTAGTGCCATGGTCTGGTTGATTGGCTAGGGCTGGGTGCTAGCTTGGACCGGGTGAGCTTGGAGGTCTCTTCCAACCTGCTTGATTTCCCTTCCTTCTCCTCTCCCCTTCTCCTCTCCCCTTCTCCTCTCCCCTTCTCCTCTCCCCTTCTCCTCTCCCCTTCTCCTCTCCCCTTCTCCTCTC
>VWYK01111868.1:0-10370 GCA_013399775.1 Semnornis frantzii | reverse complement strand
AACCATATTACTGCACCTTTACCTACTTACTCCTGAACTATCAAGGTACAGAGAAAACAGTCCAGGAAAAAGCTTTCCTTCTGACTCATAACATATGCACTACCTTCCATCTCTCTAAAGAATACCTTTAAAGTAGTCAGTATCTCATTAACCTTGGGTCTCAGGAACACATACACATCACTGAAATCTGAACTATTCTTTTTCTTTTTCAGCCAATACTAAAATGCATTTTCTCCTCAATCACTTTTACATGGAAGTCATACAAACCACTGAGGTTTAGAGATATCTTTCATGTTAGAAGAACAGCATTTTATTGTTTAGAAATCTCACTTCTGAGATTCACTCTTACTTTGGCAAGTTACCAGATATACATGACTTTTTGCTAAGGGACTCCACACAACAAAAATTGTACCACCCTACTCTTACTGTCATAAACTAGATACAGATAACAGCATTAACCACAACTGTATAACTTACTAACTTGTATCTCTGTGAGGAACCCCAGTCTCTCATGCACGATTTAGTAAAAGGCTACATTCATCAGCCAACAGAATTCCAAGGTGAAAACATGAGAAGCAGTGTCACTACACAGGCTGCCCACAACTCTACAGGTTTGAGCATCACAGGCTGACCTGCTGAAATCCACAGCCTCAAACACTACTGCCAGCTCAGCTAAGACAGGTTGCAAAATACAAGGAGCAGTGCTTAGCTTAAATTGAAGAGGGAAAGCCCAAACATTAGGCTCCATGGCAGCATGGAGCAGCTCTAGGAGGATAAGAACAGGTAACACTTCTGAGGCAGAAAGCAGGAGAGTATGCAGCCTTCTTCCTCTTACCACCTCATCCCCCAATTAAAATTAAGATTTAAAAAAAAAAAATCATCATTTAAGGACCACAAAGGTTTGTAAAGCANNNNAGCCAAAGTCCTAGTACATCAGTGTTGGCTGCATGTACTCCAATCATTTTGCCTTCCCTACTTCCCTTGTTCAGGGCACCTCAGCTTCCCATTACTCCAGACAATGGGTTTATACCAAGTGAACCAGCATGTTGTTTTTGTTCTTTGTTGGGACCAGACAGAGCAACAGACAAATATGCTGACCGCAGTAGTATGAAGTTGATGAACAGAAGCTTATACAAGAAATGCTACATAATGCTGAAACAAAGCAAAAGAAAAAGTAAAGGGAATTAGAACAGTGCTTTCCAGCAGCACAGGCAGAGAGATCTGACAGTAGGAGAAAGCTCCAGACAAGTAGCAAGAGTACTAAAGCAGCAGAAAGTAGCTGGGAAAAGTCAGACTGCTGATATATTAAGAATGAAAAGGGAAACATCTGTGAAATGCCTCAAAGGAATTCATGTGTTCCTTTAAAAAGCTGATACAGTTGATGACCAAGTTGAACTATCTCTATACCAACGTACCCAGCACAGGTAGCAAACAAGAGGAGCTGCAAGCCACTGTACAGCTGGAAAGCTGTGATCTAATCCCTATCACTGAAACACAGTAAGAAGATTTATGTAACTGGAGTGCTCTTTTCTTAGACCACAAGAGCTCTTGCTTCCCACATCGAAGAAAATAGGCAAGGAAGGCAGGAGGCAAACATTGTTAACTAAAGAATCCCTGGTTAAAACTAAAAAGTAAGAAGGATATGCACAGGCAGTGGAATCAGAGACACATTATCCTGGGGATAGCAGAGGGATGCTGTCCAGACAGCTAAGGCACAGCTGGCACTAAATTTGGCACAAGATGCAAATAATAAGAAGGCCTTCTATAGGAGGGTTGGCTAGGAAATGGAAGATTAAAGAAAACAGTACCCCCTGAACAAATTACACCTGAGAACTAGTAACAACCAATATAAAGAAGGATGAGGTAATCCATTTTTTGGCCTCATTTTCCAACAGTAATCTCGCTTCCTGCATCTTTCATGCCTCTGAACCCCAAGTTAGGGACTGGAGAATAAAGTGCCTCTCGTTGTAAGTGAAGATCAGATGTGATACTACCTAAGGAATCTGAACATGTGCAAATCCATGGGACCCACTGAGGTGCATTCCAGGGTCCTGAAGGAGTCAGCTGATGTAGCTGCAGAGCCATTTTCAATCATCTTTGAAGAGTCATGACAGTTAATCAAATTCCCAGTGACTGGAAAAAGGGTAGAAAGGAGGACCCTGGGAACCACTAAACAGTGATCCTCACTTCTGTGCTCAGTAAGATTGTAGAACGGATCCTTCTAGTAAACACATCCCAACACAGAAAATAGAGAGTCTATTAGAATTGAAGGGCAAATCAAGCCTGACTTAACTAATTGCCTTCTAAAATGGAGTGATAACATCATAGGAAAAGCTAAAGCTGTCATCTACCTGAACTTCTGTAAGGCTGGAACAGGTCGCCCTAAGAAACTATGGATCCCTCACAATTGGCAGTGTTCAAGGTTAGGTTGTACAGGGCAAAGTGATCTATGGAAAGCTATCCCTGTCCATGGCAGTGGAGTTGGATTACATGATCTTTAAAAGTCCCTTCCAACCCAAAGCATTCTATCACAGTAATCCTGTAGGCCAGTTCTTGGAGACACAGTTTTAAAATTCAACTTAGGTGAACCATTTGCAAAACCAGACCTCAAGGCAGCAACAAGAAAACATCAAAGGAGCATCACACACAAGGTCTCCCAGTATCAACTTTTATTTTGAGGGAAGAAGGCAGGTCTAGAAGAAAAAAAATATAATAAAAAAAAATTACAAAGCATCACACTAAAAGGACTTTATCCTACTTTCATGCAAGCTCTGATTTTTCAGAAAGACTCTTTTATCTTAACCTTTTCATTGTTTATCCCAGAAGAGTAGACTTCAGTCACTTAAGTTTCAAACTCTTAGCAAGGCAGCCCAACTCTTGGTCTGCATACACATACCACAAACCTCACTTTGTAACACACTGCAATGTATCCTAGAAGTTTGCACTACATGTTCCAGAAATCAGATCTGGGTAATCAAAGTAACGTAGAGGGAAAAGGATCTGAACCAGACAACCAAAAACTACAAACATCACTGCAACTGTCATGACAAAAATATACCTTTTTAAAAGCTCCCTCCTGCCCCAGTGACTGCTCATAATAGTTTCTCCACAAGTGTGTGTATCTTAACTATGCTTAGTTTTATATATATTGAAAGCACTAAAAAACTGCTCCCTGGTATGCCAGTTCTGCTTACCAGTGATTAAATAAATACACATAGGGAAAGAGAACATGCAGAAAGTTCTGGAGGCTGTAGGCAGCACAGCACTGTGATAATAGCCTTCTGCTCTCAGAGAAAGAGGCAGAGTTAGAAATTGCTCAGCCTACATGAGCAGAAATTCAAAGCCTCATTTTTACCTGGACTTGAAGTAAATATTTCTTTTTTTCCATCTTATGAAAGAACACTTTTCAAGTTAAAATTGTCCATTTCAGGTAACAACGAGAAAACAAAAGTATACACCAGTTATGCAGAATGCCACCTTCTAGATAGCAATCTAGATAGTGTCACTGTAGGGTTTTTTTTGTTGTTGTTGCTTTTTGGGAAGTTTTTGCATCATGCAAGAGATTGCTCCATTATTACAGGACACACAACCCAAGCACACTATCCACACAAAAAGCCATGTAGTGTACAGGAAGATTTGAGGTTTCCACAGTGAATCTGCAAAAAATGTAAGTACTCCAGAAGCTTAAGTTACATCAAAAAAAAACAAAACAAAACAAAACCCCAGAAAAACACAGCAAAACAAAACAACCCACAACCAAAAAAAAACCCCAAACAAAAAAACCCCCCACAACCCAAAAAATAAAAAACCCCAAACCAAAACCTGACAACTGCAGCAACTAATTTAAAAAAAGAAAAAAAAAAAAATCAAAAAAATCTTTGAGCTAATAAGCAACAGAAGATAGTACACCAACTATTTATTTAATCACTTATCTGCAGTCATACACATGCACTCCCTTTTCACTGAATCACAGAATGGTTGAGGTTGAAAGGATCTCTGCAAATCACCAGGAACAACTTCCCTGCTGAAGCAGGGCCACCTATGGCCAGTTTCCCAGAACTGGGTTCAGGTGGCTTTTCAGTAACTCCAAGGAAGGAGACTCTACAACCTCTTTAGGCAATCTGTACCAGTGATTTCCTGATGTCCAGAAGAAACCTCCCACATTTGTGCCCATTTCACACTGTGCTGGTTTGAGCTAATTGGAATATTTTAATAGAGAAAGATTGTACTATAGGCTGTNGGAGAAGGTGGAAGGGTGGTTGGGAGCCCCTCCTGGGGTCTCTGATTTCTGGGAGGGGTGTTGTGTGTCTGTATTACCTTAAACTTGTATATTTCTGTAACTATTCCTGTATATACTGTATATATTTGCTTGTATATTGTGCTGAGCTGTAAATAGAGCTTCATCTCTTAACTTCCAGCCGGCTGAGAGGTCTAGCCTGGGTCATTTTAAATTGTGGGGTGGCAGGGAACTCCCAAACTGTCACACACACAGAGGCTAAAAATCACATATGAGTGAGTTCAAGTAGCCATCTGGAATATGTATGTTGTTAGTGTGTAAAGTGGCATAGAACACTCTTCAAATCAAAAGTTTTTTAAAAAAAAGCAATCAAAAACCATTTAGCTCATTTGTAGATGGTACATTGAGGCCCCACTGTGACACCATTAAACTATGCTCCTTTCCTTGCAAGCAACAATTTTGCAGCTACTTAGTTTCTAACCACCTGGTTAGCTAGAAATCTTAACTGCTGCCCTACTCAGAAATTTGTTTTCCATCTATAACCCTATGAAAGCCGCTTGGTCCAACTTTCGCCTTTCTCTGAACAAATTCACCTTTTTACTTCAACTTTTATTCAAATAAACGTCAGCTGTGATCCTGATATTCCACTTGACAGATTAAGAGCCCTGGTTTCAGTGTCTCTGAAAAGCAAGAGCAGGCATCGAGGCAAATCAGGTCAACAAGTAGCATCCTAAGAGGGAAAGGAACTCAGGAGAGTTAAGAAACCAGTTCCTATCTTCTTCTGCATGTACTAGACACTTCTTCCAGGTGAAGACTGGGGGGGAAAAACCCCACAACTTGTGGAAGTCAGGTGACAGACTGCATGCCTAATTAGCTATGTAGCTACCAGAATATGCTATTTGACAGTCCACTAAAATACAACACTCAGGAAGTAACACTGAGAAGCCTCACAAGTTTCTTAGAACTTGTTCTGGATCTATCATTTCCTTGGAACAGAAAAAGTGCATGCATAATTAAAACCAGTTTCTCTTCTTAGCACCAGGATAAATGTGCACTGAAGTGGTTTAAACCCCAGCAGCAACTCTTAAACCACCATTCAGTGAGGTGAGCACCAGAAAGGAAAGAAGAAAAAAAGAACAAAAAGGAAAATTAAACCAGTGAACAAAACTGCCACAGTCTAAGTGCACAGCCTTTTCCAGACACAAGCTTGGTGAACTTCAGTGTTTTCCAGCTTTAAACTGTATGTGATCTAGGGATAATATCTTAGTAACATCCCCTACAGAACACATGCAGTAACATTTTGATGCAATTAAGAGCTGAAACTCTTAAGATTAAAGAAGCATCAGAATGCCAAATAATTTTTGCATATTTTGCATCAAATGTGGACCTTGTGCCAATTTTGTGAAATTATTAGTCCACGGCTAATATTAGTTACCAAATGTTTAAGAAATACAAGTAGTACATGAAAGCTCAGGAATACTAAGCTAAGCTGATCAGTCCATGAAATTGTACAAAACCCACAAATTAGTCAGAGGGCATGAGTATTCTCAAAAACTGTCTTTATGAAGTGTACATCAGGAAGGTCAGAATATATTAAGTACAAGCAGATATAAAACCCTACTAACAACTGACTCCGTAGGTGTGCCGCATGTATCAGCCTTGGAAACTTTCCCCAGCTACTATCTCAGATCAACTGAAATAGTCACACTGCTTTCCTTTCATAAAGCACAAAGCTCTAAGCATTTGCTCTCCAGTCCCATAACTGCTCACCATCACACCCTGCTGATACTGAGCAGTGCAAGTCTTATCCTATTTAGCATTTGGCCCTTGGCAAGCAAATACTCTATGCTGCAAAAATCTCACAATCTCTCAGGTCAGATACCATCGCTACCATGAGTCTCATGCTAGAGAAGAGTGCATATTAGATCAGTCTGAGTGGGTTCCTCTCCTGGGTCACACTGGAGCCCTGCACTATCCTTTCATTACCCCAATCAAGAAATATTTCTACAGCCATTTCCACTTAGCACTTCTGTCATATAGGTTCAGTAACCAATACCATATCCAGGTCAAAAGCATCACATATAACCAAGAAATTACTTGGGACTGCTTGCATGGACAAAACCACAAAACATGAAAACTACTCACAACATAAACAGCAGGACTCACTTCAGACACTTCAGCCTTCCCCAGAAAGGAATAGCTTTGTCCAAAAAGTGTGTTGCTTTTGTAGGAAACAAACAAACAGCAACAGCTAATTACTGGAGTATGGGAATCTATATTCACCATGAGTCTTAACTGCATGTAAGGCTAAACGGAAGACTACACAAGACAAGAGGCAAACACTCAGCATTTTCAATGGGCTTTAGCCACCCACAGTCCATGTTGTACATTTGCTTTACATTGTGGAATAATCGATTCACTAAAAAGAGACACCTTACATTGTTTGCAGATCTTTAATTGCCTGCACATTTTTACAAGTAAGACCTTAATAACCTACAGTAATACTTTAATCAATGTTTTCCATTACATTAAGCAAACATCCTGGTCCCACTCACTTAAGCTTCAACAACTACACATTTCTAGAGATTGTTTTTAAACCGCATATGAATGGCATTAAGACCACATGGTTCCTCCAAGAAGCTAAAAGTAGATATTGCCACAGAAATCAGAAGCATAGTCCCATAAGATTAAGTATTCCAGCAGGATATTTAGAAAGCCACTGTAAACAGGTATTGGATATTTGAAAGCAGTTTCAATTATCTGCAAGAGCAGTCCCTGTTCCATTACTCTAGTCTGGATAATATATGCAACTTCCTTTTCCCCTCTCAATTTGTTAGCAGTTAAGATCAGTACTTTTGAAGACCTTACTTCCCACAAATGCCCCACAGCGAGTTTGCCCATAATGTTTTGCATATTACTCTATCACCCCCTTTGCTACTCATTTAATCAATGTTTGTACTTTTTTCCTGTACCCCATGGATTCTCCTGTGCCAAGTAGCCAAACAAGGCAAAATGACTAGTCTTCTTGATATCTGAGTTTAAGGAAAGAAATAGGACTGGGAAAACATCTAAAACCCACATATATATTGCAATATATTGTCAATACAGTTCAAATCTAACAGAAAGACAGACGACTTCTGAAATACAGAGAATGTATGAAATCCCAGACAAGGTAGTCCTTCTCAATCTATTTTCATTACGTTGAATTTCAATCACCTTTTGGCAATACAAACACCATAACATAAATGATACCCTTATGCATTGTAAGCAACACAGTAAAGTGAGTTGTCTTCAGGACCAGTAATTCCAAATATGAAAATGAGAAGTAATTTTATTGGCATAAGCCTAAAGACACGTCTTCTTCACCTGAAGTAAGGCTCAAGTTTACTGTTTGATTTTGTTTCTGAAGAGGACTTCACCTCAGGATTAATCCAGCTCTTTGTACACATGGGCAACTGACACAGCTCACAGATTTTCTTCATAAATCACCTATCAAAGCTACATGTACACAGATGCAAAATCCCAGAAGGAAGGATTCCACAAGGCATTTAGAGCAACAAATCCACCTCCTTTTGTCACCTTCCCCTGTAACAGTATCTCCTGAAGACTGCATTACAAGACCTGTCTGCACATAGGTGTCACACCAGCATGCCATGACACATCCTTCACACCCAGGAACTGATCGGCTTCCTTTGTGCCCTTCTGCTGAAGTCCACCAGCAAGCACTGCCATGGTAGAGTGTCACAAACCACTCCTGACAAAAGTCCTGTAGTCTCACACTCTAGACAATTATTACTACAACAACAGTGCTACAATGCCTCCAAATTACCAATGTATGGGCTCAGCCTTCAGTTCCTCCCCTACTGTGAGCAGTCAGTAGCAGGAAGACCCCAACTCTGTAGTTTGAAAGTCAAAGCAAGCATACTAACAATATTCACAAATTTTCTGATTTACACAGCAACAGTCAAACATTTTACACAAAGCATTTGGAATATTCATTTGAGAACATTCTCCAATGATTTAACAAGCCTCTGGATATCAGATTCCTAGAATGCCTCTTTGAATCAAAGCTTCCTTCTAGAACACCAGTTGTCCAAGACTCTTCGGGAATTCAGTCCATCTCTCCAACAAACAATATGCATAACCAGCAACTTTTAGAGTAGTGTAATTCCTCTGAGTGAAGGCAAAATGCTTTGAGCACTTGAAAAATCTCAAGGGGCAAAAATATCATAAACTCTAATAATTTCACTATTTGTTGTGCATGCTTTCTTTGCAAGGCAATGAAATAGAGAGGCAGTTCCAAGACTGGGCAAACCACCATTTCTGTAACTTCTTTAATGTTGACTCTGGAGTAGTTCTACCCATAAACCAGCTTGTATCATTTTTTTTTCAAATCCTGCCAGAAGGTTTAGCTGTCCTGTGGGAAGTGTCATGTAATGCTCCCTCTGTATATTTCAGTCTAACTATATGTAACAGCAGAGGCTAATAAGCTAATGAATTCTTCCCAAGTGGTGAGGAAGAACAGCAGAGTGAGCAATGTTTTGACACTTTGGAGACATTTTAAAAACAGTGTTCCCTATGTTAAGGGCAGAACTTGTACCTTGAAAACATGCTGGTTTAGAAAACTTATTTTGCTTGCTTGCTTGCTGTCTTGAAAGAGCAAAGAGAGTAATAATGGGGGGAAAACAACAAACCAAGCAAGCAAACAAAAAAATTAAGCTCCACAGAAGTTCTCCAGGCAAGAGGAGACAAATGCACCTTGACACCACCATTACAGATGCTTTGTAGCACTGAGACAGTGAATTCATCATGCCACAGAATCTTTGCAGGAAATTTTATAACTCACCTAGAAGCAGACAGTAAAAACACATCAAGTAATTCCTGATGGATCCTTACCATTGCATGCACTAGAAGCATTAAAAAAAAAATCTACAGTTTTGTACAGTGATGGAGTTTTTCAATAGCTAGAAATTTTTATTTCTCTAAAATTACTAAATTACCCTGTATGTTCAGACCTATACATCACGGCAGCATGATCACAGAAGACAATCATGGTTTGCATATTTGTGAAGAATTCTCTTAAAAATTAAGCAGGTATATCATTCCTGAAATAATTTTTAGGCTAATAGTTCTATAGTTCTCACAACACTTATCTGGAAGCCCACATGAAAATTTAAAATACCCACACATACCAAAAAAACCCAACTCCCCCCCCCCCAAAAAAAACCAAAAACACCAACACCCAACCAAGCAAAAAACCTCTCAAGTACAGAAGCACGCACAGAAAAAAGCAAAGCAAGACTGCACAGACTGCCTGAGCATAGCCTTGTAAGTTTATTTGTAGCCTTAACTGACCAAAACACAAAAGCAAAGGGAAAAAAGTAATAATTAAAAAAAATTTTTTTTTTAAATCACCAAACCTATATGCTGCACAGTTTTAAAGGAACTGTTAACACTCAGGAAATACCTTGGAAGTACATCCAGTCCTCAGCAACTGGATGTACTGGATGTGTTGTGGATGACCCACAACAGAAAGAACATTAAGTTACCCTACAAAGCTACTACACTCAATTTTGATATCTGCATCCTCCATACCAACCTCTCAATCCTAAAATAAATAAAAAGACAGAAATACCAGAATATTCCAACATAATGGGAAATGTAAGTTTTTCAGCTTGGAAAAGAGACTTTTGATATAAGAAAATATAGGAGGCCTGCAAATGATGGATATGCAGAGTGCAAATAGAAATGACTGTTTACTGTTTCTCACTGAAGTCCTGAATGGCTTCCAATAAAAGTCATCAAGAATAACTTTTTTTTTGTCTTTAGACAACGAACTGTTGTTCTCTTCCTGCAAGGTTATTAAATTCTAGAATTCTCTTGCCATAGAACAAAGCCAGAAGCACAGCAGCATTTAAGAAGTGATTAGGTCTCTCTTTCAAGAATTTTGTATATCAGTAGCTACGCAACACATCCCAGACACAGCCTTTCCATTATCAAATTCCTAAATTGCCAATGGCCATGTGAAAAGAAGACACAGTCAAGTCATTCATAGTCTTTGAACATTGCTACATGTCATTGTTGAAGTAAAGTGAGCTACGTGGATGTTTGGTCTCTGTGATGGTTTGGGAGT
>VWYK01111867.1:15590-26204 GCA_013399775.1 Semnornis frantzii | reverse complement strand
TCTCCATTACCTTTCCAGGGATTTCATTCCAAGGAAACTTTACACCATATTTAAACCAGGCAGTAGTCTTATAGACAATTTGTGGACTTTGAAAAAATACTTTGAAAAAAAGTATTTTTTTTATTTATATAAAGAACAAAACACGTACAAAGTATAAAAACAGATTAACATAGCCATTGTGAAACTCTAAACTTGGTACATAAATTCATTGGGGAAGCAATAAACATACTATATATATTAATTACTTTGTGATTATCTTCATTAAATGATTCTTAATGAGTTAGCAATCTTGAAAAGTGATGACAAATTGATAAAGTGCATGCACATGATTTGTATTTGTTTTTTAAATGCAGGATGTTTAAGTGCTGCATCTCTGAACACAGGCTAGTAATACCTATGCAAGGTGGTCATTTTACCTTCTAATCTGCATTAAGAAGTACCCTTTCCTACAGGACTTTATTTTACCAGAACAGCGCAGTTTTTACAAAGTTTACTGCAGAAGGTTCTCTTGCTAAGGTTTAAAAACCACCTGGTCCTTAAAATTAAGATTTATTTGCATTACAGGATGACTTCCAGCTTCTTTGCAAAGATTCTCCAGAAACATACACACACACACGGATATACACATAAAATATATATTGCTACATACCAAAATTATATTCAGGTTTTTGTGGTCTTTCAGTGCTTACAGATGACAAAAGGATAACCATGTTGTCCCAATTATGAATTGGGAAGTGACTGGGCAGCACTGGGGAAAGCCAATAAATACTGTAACTTTTATGGTGAGGGAAGAGCGCTCCAGTATTGACTGAGTTCTGTTATTAGTATGCCATGGAAGATTGCGATGGTGGCCTCATTCGTCATGTCACAGGTATAGACTGCTTATGCTCTCCTTTTCTGGAGCACAAAGGCTCAAATTGCTATTGGTATACACTGTGATTTAAACAAAACAAAGAAAATATAGACACACATTCTTCACTTGCTCTTTTCCCATGCACTAATGTATAATTGACAGAAGATGACATATTGCATCCTAGAGTACATTAGTCATATTGATATTACAAATACATTTACTTTTCAGTAAAAAATATCCCGAGCACACCTTTCATATGGACATAACATTGGTACATTAACTAGAATCATAGAATGGTAAGGTTGGAAGGCACCTCAAGGATCATCTAGTTCCAACCCCCTGCCATAGGCAGGGACACCTCCCACTAGTACAGGTCACTCAACGTCTCGTCCAACCTGGCCTTGAACACCTCCAGAGAGGGAGCAGCCACAACCTCCCTGGGCAACCTGTGCCAGTGTCTCACCACGCTCATTGGAAAGAACTTCCTCCTAACATCCAGTTTAAATCTCCCCTCTGCCAGTTTAAACCCATTGCCCCTCATCCTGTCATTGCAAGACCTTGTAAATAGTCCCTCCCCAGATTTCCTGTAGGTCCCCTTCAGATACTGGAAAGCTACTCTAAGGTCTCCTGAAAGCCTTCTCTTCTCCAGGCTGAAGAGCCCCAACTCTTGTAGCCTGTCCTCATAGGAGAGCTATTCCAGCCCTCTGATCATCTTCATGGCACTCCTCTGGATCCACTCCAACATTTCAATGTCCTTCCTGTGCTGGGGGCTCCAGAACTGCACACAGTACTCTAGATTGTGTCTGACAAGAGCAGAGTAAAGGGGCAGAATCCCCTCCCTTGTCCTGCTGGCCATGCTGCTCTTGATGCAGACCAGGACTCGGTTGGTTGTCTGGGCTGCATGCACACACTGCAACTAAGCGTGGTTTACATTCACTAAATCACACAACTAAGCATGGTTTAGTGAATGTATCCATACACAGTTCTCTCACCTTCCTAGGACATACACAATTCACAGTGAAACTACAAGCACTACCTTGATAAAATATTTAAAGCAATCTTTGACTATTACATCCTCAAACAATTCCTCAGATAACCTTGGGATATTAATCAATTTTCTCTCCTTGAATTGATTTTGTTCGCTCCTTAAAACACACAAACCTAGAATCTAATTCCTCTTTGTATATACAATCACAGAATCACAGAACATTAGTGGTTGGAAGGGACCTCCAGAGACTACCGAGTACAACTCCCCTGCCAAAAGCAGGATCGCCTAGGGTAGTCAGCAAGGGAACGCATTCAGGTGGGTTTTGAAAGTCTCCAGAGGAGACTCCACAACCCCCCTGGGCAGCCTATTCCAGTGCTCCACCACCCAATAAGCAGATAAAAAAAGTATTACTCTGAACAAAGACCATCAGTCTTTTTAAATTATTGTAGCTCCCTATATTATCTTCCTTTGTCCTCAACGATACCTAAAAAATTAAGGTACTCCTCCTAATTCCTTGTGAATCATGAGAAATATCTAGTAAATTTCAATGCCCTTGATTACACAATAAGTAAACAAAAGCCGTTTCCAGCATCCTCCAGAATGACCAAACAGGTAAGATCTCAGTAAAAGTTGTCAGCACCAGAACCCTTTTGAAACAAAATTCAGAAGAAACCAGATACCAAAGCAGCATCAGAGAAAAATAAAATAAAAAAGGTACACCTCACAAGACAGCAAGTGCTGACAGAGAAAGGCTACTAGAAATTCTTTCCTTAGAAGTAAATAACCCTATAGCCTGCTGTTAAGCAAACCCTGAACTCTTTTAAAACCTAGTCACTCTGTAAACACAACCATGTGCATCAATCACACTAAGTCTTTAGATATTTTCAATCAATTTGGCCAATTACAACTAATTCACCAAGGATTCGAAAGCCAGGGCACAGTTAAATGCCATCTCCACGACTGGATAAAAACATGTATTAAACAAATCAAGATATACTCATGTTACAAACAGGTCCTCTAGAGTTTTGCACTGACATTTAGGCAATGAGAGAGCTAATGAGAACAGTTATACTCTGCTCAGCACTGTTTAGGACTAACAAATTGACTAGATGATTTGCCATCAAGTCCTCACAAGAAGTCACACCATTTAAGGCCAGAAAGACTGGTCACAACATATTCGTCTAAAGAAACCTTCAGTCTCATGCTAATAACTGGGAACAGTGAAAATGATACTAGAAATAAAATTCAACATGGAGTAAGTTTATATATTTATCTGTTATGATTATATATTTTTGATGTATTGATAGGCACTTCAACCTTCATTCATGTCTTCACTTTCAGTATCACAGAATCTCAGAATGTTGGGGGTTGGAAGCAACCTCAAAAGATCATCTAGTCCAACCTCCCCATCAGAGTAGGATCACCTATATCACACCACACAGTAACGCATCCAGGCAGGTTTTGAATACCTCCAGAGAGGGAGACTCCACAACCTTCCTGGGCAGCCTGTTCCAGTGTTCTATCACCTTCACAGTGAAAAAAATCCTTCTCATGTTTACACTAAACTTCCTATGCCTCAGCTACCATCCATTTGCCCCTTGCCCTGTCATTCAGCATCACTGCCTGGTTCCATCCTCGTGGCCCTCACCCTTTACATATTTATAAACATGAATGAGGTCACCCCTCAATCTCCTCTTCTCCAAGCCAAACAGACCCAGCTACCTCAGTCTCTCCTTGTTAAGATGTTCCACTCCCCTAATCATTTTTGTGGCTCTGTGTTGGACTCTTCCAAGCAGTTCCTTGAACTGAGTGGCCCAGAACTGGACACAATATTCCAGATCCAGTCTCACCAGGGCAGAGTAGAGGGGCTAGAGAACCTCTCTCAACCTACTAACCACAGCTCTTCTAATACACCCCAGAATGGCATTTGCTTTCTTGGCCACAAGAGTACATTGATGACTCACGGTTAACCTTCCATCAACTAGGACCCCCAGGTCGTTTTCCCCTTCACTGTTCGCCAACAGGTCAATCCCCAACCTATACTGATATCTGGGGTTGTTCTTTCCCAGGTGCAAGACTCTACACTTGCCCTTACTGAATTTCATTACATTTCTCCCTGCCCAACCCTCCAGCCTAAGTCTTGATGAGTGGCAGCACAACTCTCCTGTGTGGCAGCCACTCCACCCAGTTTGGTGTCATCAGCAAACTTGCTGACAGTGCACTCTGTTCCCCATCCAGGCCATTAATGAATATATTGAACAGAACTGGTCCCAGTACTGACCCCTGAGCGACCCCACTAGTTACAGGCCTCCAACTAGACTCCATCCCATTGACCACAACTCTCTGACCTCTCTCCTTCAACCAGTTCACAATCCACCTCACTATCCAATCACACAGACCACATTTCCTCAGTTTAACCACAAGGATTCTACATCATCATGGGGAGTTCTCTCGTGATATCTCCTGATTTGGCTCCAGGAAGACTGCAGACTTCCCTGTAAGGAAGGTAAACCTTTCATATTGGGCCCTCTGTTCCTGCCAGGCATAAGTCTCCAATAACCAGAACTCTCCTCTTCTTCCTTGTTCACTTGACCCCTGCCACAGCCATGAACCAGCCACCACCCACCTTCTCCATTTAAGCTTCTGTCTTCCACCTGACAGGTGATAAAAGCAGTTTTAAATGAAACTTAATGAAACTTAAATGCAGTTTGAAACTGAAGGACCTCAGTTGGTCACTGCATGCATTTTCACAGACAGTAGAGTAGCAAAACAAAAGAGTGATGAAGGCTGGGATGAGTTTTCCTTTATATATCTTATCTTATTACTTCATTTCTCAACCATTACTCTGTGGAAGAGAAGAGGAAAGGTCATCAGTAGCCAGTGGCAGCTGGGAGCTTGAAACAACACTTGTAGTTTTCAGCTGTCAGAAATTTAACAAGTGCCAATATGAAATGATCTGGCAAATCTACAGCTTTTTCTAAACTAGTAAGAAAAAATGAAAGCATTTGAAAGCCATTTAAAGTCTAGTATATTATTATACATAAAGTACTGCAAGGTGTTTGGTCTCACTGGTTTCTGTGTTAGCAGAACTCCCACCCATATTCTGCGCTGAAACATTCAAGGAAAAAGCATTTTGTATAGCACTTCATCCACACCCTGCTGAGATTCCCTGGTCTACTTTCTGTCTGATTATTAATTTTTTTCTGAAAGTAGACATCACAGATAAAATAAGACTAAATAACAGCTTTTACTTTTATGAGTGGTGTCCACAAATTGCAAATGTCTTACCAACAATCAATACAGCCAAAATGTTGAAATATTACAAGGAAGATGGACAAAGCCACAGAACTACACGAATATTGTCTAGACCCATCCACATGAGGCTCTGGGTCCAGTCTCAGGTTTTATACTGAAAGCTGTATCATTTGTGAATCAGAATCGCCTCTGCCATGCACCAAACTGTGTGAGAACTGTGTACATTTGAACCAAGAAGAAATTCACACACATGCAACCATCCCTCAAACAAAACAGAAACAAAAACAAGAACAAAAACAAAACAAAAAAAACCCACACAAAAAAAAGGCAACAGCTTCCTCCATAACTGTGAATTCAGCAGACACGCTACAAAAGCAGCCACAACATTGTTGTCCTTCCTTTCTGAGAAGATCACCTAACATTTAAGTTTGGATAAAGGAAGGCACTTGGGCCCACCCTTAGCCACTCCAAAATGCCAGTCTGTTTATCAGCAGAAATAACACTTCCGGAATGTGCACAGTCCACAGAACCCCACCACCGCATAGTGGCCTCCCAAATATCCTCCTCCTCACTGCAGAAAAGGATGTACTGCAGAGGAGCCTGCATTGAATCAAGATCCAAGGGTAGGTGCCAGAAGAGCTCATGGTGCTTATCTTCAGCTACGCACACATTTCTGTGATTTCTAGGCCAAACAGACCAGTACAAACAGCTACAGCATACTGCTGTGACCCATCACCCACTGTGCATTACAAACCTAGGAGGCCAAACTCGCCATGCAGGTTACTCTATTTCATGAAAGGGTATGCCCATCCCTATGTGCAGTGGCACAACTTGATGGATCACCTGAACAGAATAATTGGCTTTGTCCTTAAAAGTAGAACAACATCACCCTTCTCAGATCCTCTGCCACCAGGTGCAGTATGTTCCATGACCTCTGCTCTTGGATGGCAGAGAAATTCTGTCCTACTCATTGTCACTGATTTTTAAGAATTCTATGTATTTTATGTAAATTACAGCCTTTAAAATATTGAGATCTAACTAGTCTATTGATGGCTCACAGTACACAGCAGAGAATCATAGAATTGTTTTGGTTGTAAGTGACCTCTAAGATCATCCAGTCCAACCATCGACCCAACACCTCCATGGCCATTAAACCATGTCCCCACCTGCCATGGCCACAGCTTTTTTAACATCTCCACTCCACCACCTCCTTGGGTAGCCTGTTCCAGTCCCTGCTGTGATGGTCCAGCCTTGCGCCAGTCTCCCTCCAGTCCTGTGAGCACTGGTCCAGCCATGCCAGCATCACCCTAACCCTGCAGCAGAATCAATCCAGCTCTGCCAGTGCCTGTCACTTCAGCCCCACACCAGCACTGCTCCAGAATTGGTCCAGCCCTGAGAGTGTTGGTCCAGTCATGTGCTAACATCACTCCAGCCCTGCACCAGCATCACTCCAGTTCTGAAAGAAGAAGTGGAATATATTCTTGGCTAATAAAACTCCTCTGACTTAAATTCTATTTCCTATCTTATCTGTCCCTGTGGATGCTACCTAATTTCCCCTTGATCTTCTCTCATATGATAGGTAGATTTTTTTTTTTTTTTTTGTGAGCAGAGACTGTAATTTATTGTATGTCTGTACAGGACCTAGGCCACCAAAGCCCAAAGGCTTTCAATTGCATTTCAACATCCTCATCACATAATGAGGACATTTGACTGCTCTTTCCAGCAGACAACTTGCAGCAGTTACTTTTAAAATTAAGAACAGGGAGAAAGTTTGAAACTGGTATTATCTTGGAAAACTATAAAAAGAATAGTGAAACCTCCTCACTTTGCTTTTTTGCCCTGCTGCTAACTAGAACAATTATTGATCAGGTATTGAGGTCTACTGAAACATGACTTCCATCAGGCAGAGAAATGCAGGCATGACTGTAGCTCATGAACAGCTTCAGCAGCCAATGTGATGTTGTGCAGTTGCTCTGCACTCTCCCTTCGCATAGACAAGATTTCTCTTTCTGCAACAACTGCACAGTTACCTCAGTCCTACAACTTTTATTAAAGCTTCCCACATTCTCTGTTTGACTAAAAGTTGAGGAAATGAGAAAGAAGAGGAGAACAAACCACCAATACAAAATGTACTGGTCACATACCAAGGAATACGATTTCACTTTTTTGAAAGAAGCAACAACAAAAAAACCTGCCTCAGCATTCTGGTAGTCAATAGCTGCAACAAAGAAGTATTAATAAAAGTATGAATTCAGAAAGTCTGGATGCCAATAGACAAAACATACAACTAAGAATCAACCAAATTGTGAAGCTATAAACTCTCTGTGGGTGAAAGCTGGCATGAAGCAGATTGGTTTCCTCAGTCTTTACTCACTGAGATAGGATTTCCCACCCCGATGAATGGTTTTGGTCTCAAGACATTGGCTGTCTATTAGAGTACAGCTCCCATGTGCTGTTTGTACCCACATTTCCTTTCACAGAAAAATAAAAAGAATAAATCTCTAAGCATAGAAAAGATGGTTAAATATTAAAACCTCACTTGATACAGAATTGGGGTAAAACTACAGATGTTGTCACCATCCACTTATTTCTCTATGTAGAAAGATACCACCACCATCAGGGCTAGGATTTCTTCTCTGGTAGTGCCTGTATTAAAATCCAGTTAGATCTGACACTCAGAAGTGCTTCCAAGATCTTTCTATCACAGGCATGAGAGGGTAGATGAGGGCAGAAGACCTCCAGGGAGAGTGTTAGAGAAATGTCCCAGGCAGAGGAAGCCAAACTTGGCAGTGTCTTTACTCCTTCTGTTTGTCCAGAGCAGACCTTGAAGCCAATTAGCAAGCCAACAATGCCTTTTTTCCCCCTCCTGCCCCTCTTCAGAAGGAACTACTTCTCTGACTCTGGTAGGGATACTGAATTAATTAGCATATATGTGGTGTGAACAATCAGGAGACTTGAACCTGGGACTAAAGCAAGAGCCAAATTATTTGCCACTAGAACACATTCAGTGCAAAACAGTGAAAGGGGTCAAGGAAGTACTGGGCCACTTGACATCAAAAACAGTATCTGCAGTAGGAAGTGGAAGCAGAGCAAAGTAGCTTGCAGTGTTTTTGTATCCTTTTCTTTATATGGCTGTGTTGGCACACTGGGATGTAGACGAGCATGTCCTGCTGGGAAAGGAAGAGATGTGACAGGACTGAGGAATCATGAGCCCAGGGCACAACCTTGCATGCTGAAGCGACTGACTGGTTTTGCATTAAACACACATATCCATGTTCTCCAAGCATACAGCAGCTCTGTCTATAGGTTTCTTTATTATAGTAGACAAGCAAAACATCAGTTGAAAAAACTACAACTGCTGTGCTTTTTACACAAGCACAACAAAAACAAGTGACAAGCTTTTAGCCTTAATTGCTTCATCAGTCCAATAACTGAATATGGTGTTCTGAGCCTGAGAGCTTGTTTCTTTTCCAGCTATGTCCATTAAACTAATAAACAGATTTCCATCTACAGACTTTTATATTACATTACTCAAGATTAGATACAAAGCTCCCCATTTTCAAAAACATTAAAAACTTAAAGAGAGCAGATTATTAGTTTTTAACTCCACAAAGCATGAGCTGTGTTCCCAAACTAAGGATTAATCAAATTTAACACTCTCTGGAAAGAGAAAGTCTGCTTACTGACAGTAAGAGAACACTTGAGAAGAAAACTTCTATGACCATTTGCTTGATGGGTCAGGATACTCTCAGGTTCTCTACCCAACTGAAACATACTTCCTAGATTACCTGGAAGCAAGCTACAAGAACAGCTTTGTCTTTGTAAGGCCACATTACCTTTTAAAGTAGGCTTATGGCTACTCCAAATTGCACCTTACCATCTATGGTTATACAAAGCTGCCTTCCTTGGCTGATATAAACCGCAAGAACACACAGCTAGTACATCCTGGTTACATCCTGAGATCCACTCCTCAGCCTCTGAAGGCCAAAGATAACTGTGGTAGAAAACAATTTGAGCATGCCTTCCCCACTAGGTAATATCTGAGAAAAATCTGATCCTATATGTCCTAATGCCAGAGTCATTTAAATTGCAAGAAGTGACTGTAACAGGTTTTAGTAAACGGTTGGCACATTATTTTTGTCATCATGTAAAAATAGAAAAAATAGTGATGTTCCTTTTAGATGTCGTCTACAGAACACTGTCACATAAAAATCACTATAGGGACTGGAAGTCAGTGGTTCTGATTTTCTTAAGGGTGCATTTTCCACAAAAAATCTTGCTCCAGTGCTAATTACAAAATTAGCAAGAAGCTTACGAGTAATTAGATCGGGGTGTTAAATCACTAATGTTCCCTAAATAAAACTAATTAGGACACACTGCACATTTATCTACAATCTAGACCTGACAAACTGCCCAAACTCTCCCTTTCTAGCTGACATCCAGAACACTGCCAGAGAAACAATACTTTCTTCAGGAAGACACCTTCATCTGACTTACACAGGTACAGGCAACAAGTCCTGTGTCCACCCACTTGAACCCCAAAGCAGACAGGCATTGAGACAAGTAGAGACTCATACCTAACCCCAGAAAGTGATTCATCTCTCTCTGCTGATATATATATACAGAGAGCTTGGGCATTTGCTCAGAATATGCTTCTGTGATAGGATTTACCTGTCGGTACCATTAAAATATAAAGCCATCAACACTATCTGGTCTTCTTTCCTCCTACATGGTATTTCTCAGACTCTAAGAAAAATGTAGTTGGATAGACAGATGCTTTTGTTTTATTACACCTTACAGAACAGCACCTGACACAAAGGCACCTCAGCTGAGAACTGATCAATGGTGAACTATGTCTATACAAACAGCGACAGTTACAATTCCTTTATCGCTCACTTAGATAAGACATACTTAACTGCTTCAAAAAAACAAACAAACAAACAACACCAACCCACAACTATATTGACAACCCAGGCATCCTGCAGTCTTTGAAATGTTCTGTGTCTTATTCTAATCTCAAACCAAAATTATTCCTGGTCTCAGAAAAGCAGATACACAGACATTGAGGTATAAAAAAAAAAATGTAGGAAAAAAGCTTATTTATTTTGAGTCCACTGAATACTATTTAATTTTCAAGCTGTGTGGAACAGTTGACTTGCTAGAGGGCAGGGAGGGCATCCAGAGGGACCTGGACAGGCTGGAAAGGTGGGCCCAAGCCAACATCATGAAATTCAACAAGGCCAAGTGTAAGGTCCTGCACCTGGGTAGGCACAATCCCAAGCACAACTCCAGGCTGGGTGCCGAATGGCTGGAGAGCAGCCCTGAGGAAAAGGACCTGGGGGTCTGGGTTGATGAAAAGCTCAACATGAGCCTGCAGTGTGCACATGCAGCCCAGACAGCAACCGAGTGCTGGGTTGCATCAAGAGCAGCGTGGCCAGCAGGACAAGGGAGGAGATTCTGCCCCTTTACTCTGCTCTTGTCAGACCCCATCTGGAGCACTGTGTGCAGTTCTGGAGCC
>VWYK01111864.1:3260-17610 GCA_013399775.1 Semnornis frantzii | reverse complement strand
GCAGCAACCAGAACAGGAAGCATATCTGAATTTCAAGCCCCGTGACACTTTGCTCCAGCCAGCACTTTCATTTTGAAGCTGGCATGACAGCAGCATGGTATTGAATATCAGCAGCAAATTCAACTCAATCCATGACAGCTGGGTTTTTGGGTTTTTTTTGGTTTTTTTTTTTTTGGGGGGGGGGGGGTGTTGTTTTTTAAACTTCTCCCTTTCCATGTTATAATACTGCATTTTTACTCACATGTCTTTCACTGTGAGTATTGGTGAGTTATACCTAAAATATACTCCTAAAATACCTAAGTGTTTATGATGTAACTTCTATTAGGATAGCATACTAAGATGTATTTACATCTCAAAAAAACCCAAGTCAGCCTGGAGCAGACTTGATATAATCTAAATAATTTGTTTAAGAGAACATAAAATAATTTCTCTTCTAGGGGACATATAAGAGTTACAAAATTTTATCTTCACGAACAGAATTTCATAGAATCATAGAATCATAGAATGGTAAGGTTGGAAGTGACTTCAAAGATCATCTAGTTCCAACGCCCTGCCATAGGCAGGGACCCCTCCCGCTAGCACAGGTCACTCAAGGCATCGTCCAACCTGGCCTTGAACACCTCCAGGGAGGGAGCAGCCACAACCTCCTTGGGCAACCTGTGCCAGTGCCTCACTACCCTCATTGTAAAGAACTTCCTCCTAAAATCCAGTCTAAATCTCCCCTCTGCCAGTTTAAACCCATTGCCTCTAGTCCTGTCATTGCAAGACCTTGTAAATAGTCCCTTTCCAGCCGTTCCTGTAAGCCCCCTTTGGATACTGGAAGGCTACTCCAAGGTCTCTCCTGGAAGCCTTCTCCTCTGCAGGCTGCAGAGCCCCAACTCTCTCAGCCTGTCCTCATAGGAGAGCTGCTGCAGCCCTCTGAGCATCTTCGTGGCCTCCTCTGGACTTGCTCCAACAGTTCCATGTCCTTCCTGTACTGGGGGCTCCAGAACTGCACACAGTACCCCAGATGAGGTCTGACAAGAGCAGAGTATCAAATGCTTTGAGCTGAAAGAGACCTTAAATGTCATCTAGCTCCAAAGCCCCTGTCATGGGCAGGGTTATCTTCCCTTACACCTGGTTGCTCAAAGCTTAAATTTGACTTGAACACTTCCAAAGCAGGGACATCAATGACCTCTCTGGGCAACTTGGTAGAGTGTCTCACCACCCTTCCAGGTAAAAAAATTATTCCAAATATCTAGTCTAATTCTACCTTCTTTCAGTTTGAAGCCATTTTGTCCTGTAACTAAATGGCCTTATAAAAGGTCCTTCCTCATCTTTCCTGTAGATCCCCTTTAGGCACTTCAAGGCTTCTCTAAAGTGTTCCTGGAGCATTCTCTTCTCCAGGCTGAACAACCCAAACACTCTCAGCTTGTCATCAAACTAGAGGTGCTCCAGCCTTTCGATTATCTTTGTGGCCCTCCTCTGGACCAAATCCAACAATTTCATATTCTCTTACTCTAGGAGCCCCAGAATTTGTATTTTAGAATTAGAATTTGCACTCTAGGGAGAGTCAAGGCAAAAAGGAACTAGGAACAGGGAACAGTAAAGGAAGAAAAAATGTTGTTGAAATGTACCACCATTACTATGTTAATATATGGCAATCTTACAATGGGTAAATGTATAAGGAGTTATTTGGCAATGCAGAACACTCTCTGTGGAGCCTTGATTTAAATATAGCCTTGAATCCCTCTCTTCAGTGGGTCATAATGTAGTAGAATGTCCTCTGATGTCCTCTGCTTTCATAGTTGATACAAGGACCCAGCTAGAAAGATTAGAGAAAATGGGTGGAAAGTACAGCAGCAGAGTGCAGCTGTTGCCTTGATGTATGCAGTGGTAGAGGAGCAGTGCATTTCTGGAACTGGTAGGCATTGTCAGTAACATGCAGTAGGAGTATGCATTCCTGTAGCCACTCAGCTGTGGATTAAGGCGTCACGCACTGCAGAAGCACAAATTGTACTGGTATCATTAAGGCTGAGATGCCATTTCTGTGTCATGAATGGTAGCCTCTCTGCTCCTTTTCTTGTATGTGTATCTGTATAGGTGCCAGCCGAACGTATTCAGTGTTGCTATATGAGCAACAGTAACATCCAGAAAGGAGCCACAATGCTGTGTCCATTAAACAACAGGCGTTTGAGAAGTGCTTAACTCTGAAGCCACGTTAATAACTTGCAATCATTCAGAAGGGCTTTTAGGAGCATATTACTTAAATCAATTCATGTCAGCTGTCCTCAGCCCGCTGTGGGCTGAAGGTCTTTTTGTAGTGGATCTACACTATACTTGGTTACTGCGGGGTGACCAGATCAGGATGACATTCCTCTCCAGGACTTCCCCAAGTGCTTTTTCCCAGTTGAAATATAGACTTGTTCCCTTTTACCAATACCGTGACCTTCACTGAAATTTATTACTTTCAACACATTTTAAAAGGTGCCTGGGTAAATATAAAAGGATTTTTAATGCTGACATAGCTGTAATATGTTTCTGGTAGGTTAGATAATGTATTTATTAGAAGTTGTGTGTTTGTGAGTAATCTGGCACTGGGCCATCCCTTCTGCTCACCTCAGCCCTGTGGGGAGAGGTCAGAGCCTCCATCTTAAGATCTTGTTTTTGCTTCCACATGGCCAGCCAAATGGGCTGCACTGCTCCCATCCAAGCTCTCAGAACCAGCACATGTGACTGGAAGTAATTTAAGCCTTTTGTCTATGATGATAACTAAAGATTTGTCTGAGACCATGCCTGCAAGTGCAACAGAAAACATTCGTGCAGCTGCCAGGACTGCAGGGAAATCCAAGATGCTGGTGGCACTGTAGGGCCAGGGCCTGGCAGCACAGAAGCAGTGATACTGAGATCTTCAGGAAACCTCATCAGCCTTGCCCTGAGGGCTTCTGCTGTCCCTGCCAGCAGGATCCTCATGGAGGGGACGTTAGCCACCCCCATCCTCTAACTCACTGTGTTTTGTAACAAATGTGTAAAACAGGCCTGTATAACTGCTGATGTTTCTCCAAGGCTGCAGAGGAGAGCCATGCTGCATGGCTACTGCACACCCACCCTTACCTCCTCTGCCCTGGCACCCTCTGAGGTGTGAGGACAGCACCTTCCCTGCCTGCTTAATAAAGTAACCGCAGAGCCTCTGGAGGCTATTTTGTTCTTTTTTTTCTGCTACATTTTATTGAGATGATAAGGGTGAGGTGTGGGACCTTTCTGAAGGTTCGGAAAGAACAGTTTTCTGGATTTTTTGTTTAGTCAGCTTGTCGCTCCAAGGTGTTAGACTCCAGAGGAGGTCAGAAGAAGCAGCAGCAGCTGTCACATGCGGCTGATGGTGGTTTATGTGGTCAGAGGTTTCAAGCTCCTGTGAAACCGCCATGAATTACTGCATCTGGGCTCGTCCTCTGGCTTTCTTCCCTCAGCCAAGGAGAAAGGATAAGCTCTGTTAACACTTTTACGCCAAACTCACTGCTTTTCTCAAACCTGCTAGAGTGTACACTTCTCTCCAACTGCAAATATTGACCAGCCTATAGCAGGGGACTATGTTTTGTATCGTAGAATCATAGAATCATAGAATGGTCCAGGCTGGAAGGCACCTCCAAAGGTCATCTAGTCCAACCCTGGTGACAGTTAGCAGGTTCCCCAGAGCCCTGTCAAGCTTCACCTTGAAGAACTCCAGGGATGGGGCCTCAACCACCCCTGTGGGCAACCTGTTCCAGTGTTCCACCACCCTCATTGTAAAGAACTTGTTCCTAACATACAATCTAAATCTGCTCTTCTCTAGTTTGAAACCATTGTGCCTCATTCTGTCACTGCAGCCCTTTGTAAACAGTCTCTCTCCATGCTTTTTCCAGGTCTCCTTCAGGTACTGAAAGGCTGCTATTAAGTCTCCCTGGAGCCTCCTCTTCTCCAAGCAGAATAACCACAGCTTCCTCAGCTGTCCTCATAGCAGAGGTGCTCCAACCCCCTGATCATTTTTGTGGCGCTCCTCTGGACCACTCCATCAAGTCCATGCCCTTCTTGTACTGAGGGCTCCAGACCTGAAGACAGTGCTCCAGATGAAGTTTCACCAGAGGAGAGTAAAGTGGCAGAATCACCTCTCTGGATCTACTGGCAATGCATCTTTTGATGCGGCCCAGGGTGCAAGTGGCCTTCTGGGATACAAGCTCACACTGTCTGCTCACATCCAGCTTCTCAACCTTCAGCAACACCAAGTCCTTTTCTGCAGGGCTTCTTTCTATCATGTCATTCCCCAGTCTGTATTGATAGTGAGGATTGTTCTAGTCCTGGTGCAGAACCCTGCACTTGCTCTTGTCTAACCTTATGAGGTGCACTTGGGCCCACCTCTCCAGCTTGTCCAGGTCCCTCTGGATGACATCCATCCCTCTGGTGTGTCAACAGCACCACTCAGGTTGGTGTCATCTGCAAACTTGCTGATGGTGCTCTCGAGCCTGCTATGTCATTGATAAAAACATTAAACAGCACAGGTGCCACTATGGACCCCTGAAGGACATCTCTTGTCACTGCTCTCCATCTGGACTTCAAGCCATTGAGCACTACCCTCTGGATGCGACCATCCAACCAACTTGGTGAGCAGGATGATGTGGGGGATCATGTCAAAGGCCTTACAGAAGTCCAAATAGGTCACAACCATAGGTCATCCCTTATCTACTGACATAGTCACTTTATCATAGAAAAGATAATTCAGGCAGGATTTGCCCCTAGTAAAGCCATGCTGGCTGCCTTGTATCACCTCCTTGTCCCTTATCATGGCATCTAGGAGGATCTGCTCCATGATCTTCCCAGGCGCAGAGATAAGGCTGGCAGCTCAGTAGTTCCCAGGGTCCTCCTTTCTACCCTCTTTAAAAATGGGTGTAATGTTTCCTTTCTTCCAGTCCCCTGGGACTTCACCTGGCTGTAGCGCAGGAGGCAAGCCAAGCTTAATTTTACTTCAACTAATTACCCTTCTGTGGCATTTCTTCTCTCCATGATGGGCAGCACACGCTACACAGTTGACTTTGGGGAAACTCCAAGGGAGGTTTGCCACTGATACTACTTGGGCTGAGCCCAAGCTGTCCAACAAAACACTGCAGAGAGGCTGATGGCAAAAGGTTCTGATCACTGTTCACAAAGCCCATAGGAAATTACCACTGTCATTTTCAATCGAGCGCTTACATTGCAGTGCCTTGCAGTACTGCACCCAGCCACAACACTGTGGGATGTAAAGGATGTGAGCACCTGGAAGTGCAGACTAACCCGTGAGTTGCTCAGTAGCTGCAGCATCTTCTATAAATACTTCAGTGTGAAGAGTAGTTGCTAAAACTGCTAGATTGGATGGTTGGTGGGAAAAGAAAGGGGTAGTGCAGAATTTAGACATTTTAGACTGAAAGTTCAGGAGTTCACTATGGACATGAGTCTGGTTCTCATTGTGCCCCTAACCTTGTGCATTTCCAGCACTGGGACAGCTAAATGTTATGCCTGATTTAGGGAAGAAAAGGAATGAGATCCAGATGAAGGAGGGTCTGTTGACTACTTCCATTCTGTTTGTCTAACTCAACAGGAACATTTCTTAACCTTCACTCATACAACCATTTAGTTACTCTTGTTTTCTACATCTCAGTTTTGTTTCCATGATGTCACTTTTCTCCATTTTCAGTTGTTTACTGCCTTTGCTTTCAAAAGAATTCCCAGCATCCTTTAAATTTGCTGTTGCGAAGTTTCATCTGGCAAATCCCACTATCCATTTTGTTTCCCCAGGGGCACATTTATATGCTAAATGGGTTCAGTTCTACAGAAAATGAGAGCTCAGGCACTGAGGGATATGAAAGGTATCTAGCACATGACTCAGCTCCATGGTCTCTCCCACGGTGCAAATACAGAGAGTAAATTAGTCATAGGAGCGTGTCATGGTGAGGGAGAGATACCACTCTCTGGCATGTCCTCATCTTCTCTTGTTCTAGGTTGCACCTGGAGGATGACAGCTTGCTCAGCTGATGTGTGAAAGCCTCCTACTAGCATCCCAGCCAAGGACTGATTCTGAGAGGGCCAGGATTTTCCTCTACATACACCAAGGAGATGCCACATAGATACAGTAGCATGGCAACAGATTGCTGGCAGTTGTGCTAGCAATGAAGCACTAACCAGTTCTCTATGTTCCTGTCTCCAAGGAGAGGCTCAGTCTAAGTCAGTCCCTTAACATCACTTTGACATCAGCCTATGTCTTTCACACATTAATTCAATTTATTACCCATTTTGAACGACACTTTGCATTTTATTTAAGATGCCAGGGGACCTGTTCATCCCTAATGACTGAGGAAGCGTTTGTGTTTTATAAGCTATTTGGGACACACCATAAGGAACTAAAAGTGTCTGGTTTATTTTCATTGTTAGATTTACCATGTACCCAATTCTAATGCCGTTGAAATGGATAGCAAACTTGCCAGGGACCACTGTGACTGGAATGCTTTCTGAAATTTAAGGAGCCCCATCAAAGATACATCTAACATGCTCTCCACTCAAAAAAGGTCTGTTGGTCTCTTCATAAATAATGCATGGGGAATGTTAACCGGGCGGGGAGGAAATTACAAAACACTAGTTTGTTGTTCTGTCTTTTATCTCTAGCTAAACTTTGATCTCTAGAAAGTGTTTCTACTGTCATCTCTGAGTTTCCTTAGTCTTTACTCAGTACCATATTAAAATTCAGCTGAGTAATTTCAATGCTTTTCTTTGATCTTTTTCCTTCAATGTGAATTACTTTAGCTGAAGAGTTCGTATTTGCCTAAGCAAAATTCATCTTCCTTTCTGTGTAAATCCAGACATTTGGGAGTCTCATTGCATTGTATTTTTGTCTACCTAACCTTGCTCATTCAGGTATATTCCTCCTCCTCTTTGCACAATGGTACAAAAAGTTTAGTAGCAAATCAACAAGTATATCAGATTGTTGGCTTCTTGCATGGTTCTACCTTTGAGCCTGTACTTTTGCAATGTTTATGATTATGTACGTGTTTGAACCATGACATTTTCCACCAGAATCAGACTAAGAAATATGGACAAGCCATGGCAGGATTGTGCCAAGGACACTTTGACTTAGGAGTGCAGCACAACATTGCTGTGGAAGCAGCAGCATCTCTCTCAGCATACTCTGTCAGCCACCCGGCACATAGATGGTTAGCGACAGACATGCTCCCTGTATTTCTCACCCACTCACTTCTTGTTTGCTCCTGAAGGGAGCAAAGAAAACATATTTTCCTTGTGTCCCTATAAATAGACCCCATTGCTGTCAAACCTCTAACCTGTGAGCATCATGCCCATATGCTTGTGTGCACGCAGTCATACTCCATCAGCTTTTCCCCACACAAGATCCACATTAACTCTCTGCAGAACAAAAAGCATTTAAAAAATCCTTAGAGATTAAATAAGGGTTGGGTGGAATGCTGTTTGCTTCTTACTGACAATTTCACAGTTCTAAAAGCAAACATTGAAGTATACTGCCTGTCCTCAGAACAGGAAGGTGTTATTCCACAGACTAGTGCTGAACTCGGAGCGCAGTGCTTTACCTAGATGGATCCTTACCATACGGCAGTTACACATCATGTCTGCTAGATCATAGAATCATAGAATGGCAAGGTTGGAAGGGACCTCAAGGATCATCCAGTTCCAACCCCCTGCCATAGGCAGGGACACCTCCCACTAGTACAGGTTACTCAAGGCCTCCTCCAACCTGGCCTTGAACACCTCCAGGGAGGGAGCAGCCACAACCTCCCAGGGCAACCTGTTCCAGTGTCTCAACCATCCTCACTGTAAAGAACTTCCTCCTAATATCCAGTTTAAATCTCCCCTCTGCCAGTTTAAATCCATTGCCCCTTGTCCTGTCATTGCAAGACCTTGAAATAATCCCTCCCCAGCCTTCCTGTAGTCCCCTCAGATACTGGAAGGTCTCCGTGAAGCCTTCTCTTCTCCAGACCAAAGAGCCCCAACTCTCTCAGCCTGTCCTCATAGGAGAGCTGCTGCAACCCTCTGATCATCTTCATGGCCCTCCTCTGGACCCACTCCAACAGTTCAATGATGCTTAACTAAAATTGTCTATTAGAGTTGAAGACTATAGTTTTTCAGGTTGTATATTCTAGTTATGTGCTCCTCATGATTTGACACCAAATATGAAGAGGAAAGAATCTGCAGGGCTCTGGGCTGGTTAAAGTGATGTGCTGGAGAAGAGTGAATTGCAGACTTTCAGAACAGGCCTCAGGACAAATTCATTAAATGTTATTCTGCTACCCAATTTTTTTTTCATTCAGCTCCAAATTTTGTCCATCATCATCAAACTCTTGTTAACAGACGGAGCTTGAACTGCAGAAGAGTTGCACATTAACTCAACTGATTTTTTGAGACACACATATCTGGTGTGTCTAAGGAGCTGAGGAGGGAGTCCCTCTTCTAATTCTGCCCTACCCAGCTTCTTGCTATATAAGAACGATTTAGAGTGCAAAGGTAATTGTGTATTATTCATTTAACATGTCAGGTCTCCAGCTTCAGCTAACTACAAAACAGGCAGCTGCCCATGATATACATTAGTTGTTTGATGTTCTCCACAGAAAGATTGATTGGCCATTGGAATGGGCTGCCCCGGGAGGTGGTGGAGTCATTGTCCCTGGAGGTTCAAAAATAGTTGATGTGGTGCTTAGTGTCAAGGTCTAGTTGATTAGATGATGTTGGGTAATAAGTTGGGCATGATGAGCTTGAAAGTCTTTTCCCATCTGGTGAATGCTGTGTGATTCTGTGTGATGTTGATCCTTCAAGGTGTAATAGTGTGCCTTGAAACACTGTGGCCTAGCTACACATACCATAGCAGGTTCTCTGTGCTGGTTGTTAAGCTCTATGAATTTTCACGTTATGACTTTGTTCTCTTTTTTCCCTCTTTTCCAGCTCAGGATATCTCTGACTGTACTGCATTCCAGCATGAGAGAGAAGTATTTTCTCTCCCCAAATGATGTCTGAGACAGACACATTTCAGACAGATGCTGTGTAAGAGAGCAGAGCAGCTCTCCCCCAAAGTGTAATTCTGAGCTCAGCAAATCAATGCTGTCTCTGGTGGGAAGCAGGAAGAAAGTCTCCACCAGAAGAGGAAGGGTGATGCACTCACTAACTTGTCAGATCATATCATCTCACCAATGCATCATGCAAGGCAGCCTCTCTGAAAAAGCTTAACTCTGTTTCTCCATCATGCTGCTGAAGAGATGTTAATTTAGTGTATCAATACCTGGGTTCTTTCTCCATCCAAGTTATGCAACCTTCAGGTCAGACGTAGTTAACTGTTGGCTGGTGTTATTTCATGATTTCCCACATACTTAGCAGCCATTTAACTTTGTTGCTTTGTACCATGTCTTTTCTCTTGATGTGCTTTACAATCAAACTGCAGCTCTGTTGTTTTCCTACCAGCAGGCAAATACCACAATCCAGGGCACAGACTGCTGTAGGACAAATGCAGGGAGAAATTATAATTCTTTTGCCCTAGTTCCCTGCATTTGTGGTGGTGACTACAAGTAGAAAACATCATCCCTCTCTGCTTCAAATTTACCTTCTCATTTCCATTTATCTCCTCTTGGTTCAGACATGTGCTCTGCTCTTCCAGCTTTGCTTCTGGAGATCGAGTTCTCTGAAGATTAATACTTTTTCATAGCTCTGTAGGTATTGACAGCTGTTTTCTCCCATTGAATGCAAACAATGGGAGAAATGTTTTTCACATTAATGCTGCTCATTCATTTTCATAACACTGGCCAGATAAAGCCACAGTGGAAGCTTGCTGTCCTGAGTTGCTCCCATAGCACAGAAAGTGTGCTGACTGGTATTTATAGGATGTCATTCATATCAAGGAGTGAAATACAAAAATAACCCGAGGAGAAATAAGAGGGAAGAAATCACTGTATTCAAATGTAGTCAGAAAGCCTTTAGAGATAATGGCTTCAGCTGGCTAGGAGTGCTCCAACAGCTGTGGAGGCTTCCTGCCTCTTTCTCAGTGGGAGAAGCATTGATACATCAGTATAGTAAAGTCTTATGTCAGACAAGCAGGCAAAAAAACATTCCTAGTACTAGAAAATCACTTCTGTGTAGACCTGAGTGTGCAGTGAAGTACATGACATGGCACAGTTTAACGTTTAAAAGGGACCATGGGCACGAGTGCTCCGTGGTCTATCATTCTACACCTAACCATGACACAGAAGGCTGTGGCTTAATATCTTTTGTGCTTGCTGTGGTAGCACATGTTTGGCTCCATGATTCACATGCACCTGAAATGGAGGGAAACTATCCCTTGTAATGAGTGGAGGAAAGGAAAGGAGAAACCTTAGAGGGAGTGAGCTGAGGCCTGGGGTATCCTGGAGAGGCTGCTTGGGTGTACAGGTGCTCAGTGGCATGTGCTGACTCGGGGCCTGAGGAGCTGGTTGTTTAGAAGGCAGACTTGGAGCTCCAGTCCTGGATTTATCTGTGACTTTGAGTGCTGAATGACAGAAGCTGTAAATACCACCCTGTGGTGGCAGATAGACTTCCTCCACCAGTCAGGCCATCTGGAATAATTCTCTACCTGATGCTCCTTGTATGTAACTGTCAAAGACATCATAAATCAGAGGTGGTTTCTATTTTAGGATGTCTCAAGGCCGTGAGAGGCAGGCCCAGGTTGCTTCCTGTGTTTTCAAACATTATCACGCCGAGTTAGACTTTTCTGGCTTGGCAGAGCAGAGCCTTCAAACTCACAAACCTAAGAAAAGCTGGCACAAATCAAATGACAGCTGAAAGCAGAGAGCTGTTACCTGGAACAGCTACATGGAAGGCTTACCTGTGTGCCATGGTCTGCTGTCCATGGGAGTCAATGGGTTTCACAGACCCTTATACCTCTGCTAGAGCAGATTCCTTGAAGTTAAATGCACTCATTAATCCTGGGAATGGAGTATGCTGGTAGTCTCCCGTTGTGCTTAGGAGCCCTGAAGGCAATTGTCAATCAAGAGAAATTAAAAGAGCCTCTAATTGTGTATTGAGTGAGACCAGCTTTAGGCTTAGGACTGGGCAAGGGAGAATAGAAAGCTAGCAGGATACTTGTCCCTTACTCACTTCATGTTCTGTGCCAAGCACTGCTGTGCTGAAACCACACTTGGGAAGTTGTCTTTGTTTCCTTCATTTCTGTCATGTTGCTAGTCAACTCAGGACCCATGTTACCTACCTCAGAGAAGAGTAAAGGGACATAACAAAATCCCACTAAAAGAGGTTATGTGCTATCGACAGTGCTTTTTAAAAATTGTGTTCCACTTTAAATACAGCTGTTTCAAAGTACTTAAAATGTTTCATTATGAAAATAACTACACCTCGCTTTTAAAAGAACATAAGAGTTTCAATGCAAGGGAGAAAAAAATCCCAAGATCTTGAGCTTCTTATATGATAAGCAGAAGCATTTACTTGTAATGTCAGTAGTATCAGTTTGAAGGGAAATGGAAGATCACTGCATCAATACTTTGCTTTTGTAGACACTAGGAGTGCACCCCGCAAAAGGGACCAACCACACGTTCATCATTTGCAAAGTTTCGAGTTTTGCATTTTTGCATCACTCACACAAAGCATTTAAAAACTCTACAGACCTTAACATGTCAGCATAATTCATCTTCTCTTTAACAGAAGTGAGATCCCAAGAAGGAAACATAAACCAGCATCTTCTGTCAACCAGACAGAAGAAGTGACAAGGATTAGGGAATCTTATGTCTGCTTCCTATTTCAAGACAGATTCCTCTTGTAACTGTAGCTGAGGCAGCCAGCCTCTTCATACTGCTCCATCTGTGCTACAAGTGCATTACCTATCCTCTTAATAATGCATCTGGAAATCTATGAGAAGCAGTAAAGGCAATAATGTAACATAAGAACATCTCAGAGGCAGAAATTGTACCTCAAGTAGCACTCATTGTATTTTGCTCTCTATTGATGTTGGATTTGTCATAATGCTCTCCCATGATTCTGTGTTGTCCATACATTAATGTGGTGGTTTGACTGTGGCTGGATGCCAGGTGCCTACTAAAGCCACCCTATTGTCCCCCCTTCCTCAGCTGAATAGGGGAGAGAAAAATATAACAAAAAGCTCGTGGGTCAAAATAAAGACAGATCTTTCACCAAGTACCATCATGGCAGAACAGACTTGTCTTGGGGAAATTAATTTATTGCCAATCAAATCAGAATAGGTTCATAAGAAATAAAACAAAATCTTAAAACCCTTTCCCTTATCCTTCTCCTCTTCTGAGGCTTCACTTCACTCCTGATTTTCTCTATGTCCTCCCCAACAGCAGCTTGGGGAGACTGGGAATGGGGATTGCAGGCAGTTCATCATGCATTGTCTGTGTCACTCCTTCCTTCTCAAGGCAAGGACTCCTCAAACTCTTCCTCTGTTCTAGCATGGAGACTCTCCTGCAGAAGATAATCCTTCATGAACTTCTCTAGCATGGGCCCGTCCCATAGGCTGCAGTTCTTCATGAACTGCTCCAACATGGGTCCTCCACAATAAGGACCCCCACAGTCCTGCCAGAAAATCTGCTCCAGTATGAGCTTCTCTCTCCACAGGACCACAGAATCCTGCTCCAATGTGGGCTTCCCATAAGGTCACAGCCTGCTTTGAGCATTGACCTGTTTCAGTGTGGGATCACCCACAGGCTGAAGGTGCATCCCATAGGCTGCAGATGGATCGGTATGGATAGATGCTCCACCGCTAATATCCACAGACTGCAAAGGGACAGAGTTGCTGCTCCCACATATTCTCATCCCTTTTTCTGGCTGCTACGGCACAGAAATTTTTCCATCTTCTTAAATATGCTGTGTCAGAGACTGACAAAATAAAAGCATTGCTGATGGTCTCAGCCTTGGCCAGTGAAGCCATCTGGCATTGGCTCTGTCAAATATGGGGGAAGCCCATAGCAGCTTCTCATGGAAGCTACTCCTGTAGACTCCCAGCTACCAAACAGTTAGCTGCTCACACAAAGGTCATAATGTGTGGAGGAATAAGGAGCACCGCGCACCCCAATCTGACAACCACTCACAGAAAAGAGAGAAAGAGTTTTTGCTGTAGAATCTTGGAGGTGAACTTCTTCCCAGAAGAGAGGGCAAGTCAGTATCTGGGCTGCAGCCATGTAAAATCATTCATAAATCAGAAGACAGCGGCATTTCCAGGTAGCCATTTACTTCATCTATATCCTGAACAACCTTTTGGGAATACTTCTTGTTTCCACTGATTTTAAAGGAATTGTAAGCATTATGAACATTCCTAAAGTTAGGTGGTGTAAATCTGCTTCCTGTGTTGTGATCCAGAAGGAGCTCCATGTGATCAGATTGTTCATCAGATCAGATCTTGGAAGCAGGTCTGCGCTTCAGAATAGGCCAACACAAATAAGAATGGTTTAGATCCAAACTGGGGCACACTTCTCAAAATTCCCTATACAGACTTCTTTGTCTTTTGTAAGAAGCAGCACTGGTTGCAGTCAGCCCTCGCCCTGCTTTAGTAGAAACCAGCAGCTGTGGCATTGCATGATGTGGTGCAAAGTGTAGGTGACTCTATTAAATGAGTTTAAAAATTACTCTGCTGGGACTTCTGAGGTCTTTGCCACCACCAGCTAAATCTGATTTGACTTTTAATACTAAAAGTAGTATTGTTGCAGGAAAGTCCATGATATACAATGTCTTCTGGTGGGAGAGCCGTCGTTGTTGCTCTGTAGCTCACAGTTTTCTTCCTGTGACGCAGCACTGACTGTAGGCCAGATAGTTCCCACACTGCTTCACAAGAGAGAACCAAACTCATGGGCAGGATCTACCTTTCAATTTCTTGCTGTTTTCAAGCCCATTCTGGATGTGTGCAGCACTAGAAAAAGTTCCACCAAACCACTTGTCTCCTTTAGGAGGAAAATCGCTGACATATTATTGAGCTTCAGGCATCTTAGGCTATGTCTCATTAATCTGTAAGGCATGAAGACAAAAAGCAAGCAACAAAGGGATCTTTGAGAATTCACCGAAGCACAAATGCTTGAGCTACCCTCTGTGACTGTATTTTTCCTTGCTGATATACACAGAGGTCGAATGTGGAAAGTAAAGTGTTTTAAACTATCCTAAACTCACAGATCTATAAAAAATTGATAAGAAGATTTTTTTTCAAAGTTTAATGTAGGAGACATAAGCAGAGGCCTCTACATATAAGACAAAGGCTTCATTCTCAGCAATTCTCCTGGTAAAAAAAACATTCCATAAGCAAGAAATACAATTGACCTTGTTTTGAGGTTTTTTGTTGGGTTTTTTTTTTGTTTTTTTTTTTTAA
>VWYK01111862.1:0-10038 GCA_013399775.1 Semnornis frantzii | reverse complement strand
CTTATCTGTATTTGTGTCCTTGTTTTTATACGTCTCAGCAAGCCTATGAGTGAAGTACACATCACCATTGTTTTCTTTTCACAGCCTAGAATGTATTTTTTTTTTTATTAAAATATTCCAATTAGCCTCAAACCAGCACACTTTTATAAGTAAGAAATTTGATGTTCTCAAGAGTGGAGCCAGATGACTCACTGAGTCCTGATACATACACACCTTGCTCCCTGCAACGTGCTGTCCCTGCTGCACAGCTTCTTGGGCCAGCCTGTGCAAATTATATACCTAGGAACAGTGAAGTCTGGATTGCATATTGGTTTGGTGCTTGCTGCAGAAGCTGTGAGGTAATGATTTAATAGAAGAAACCAGCTCTAGAAAGTGCTCTCATTTCCTAGCCTCTGTCCTTCGAAGGGCATGCCCTTACCTGAGCCTAATGTGATGCATGTCCTGTCATGTGAGAACTCATTGGTAAGTCCAATTCAAATGTCAGACAAAAAGTATAATCTCTTTTGAAAAATGTACTCATATCTGGATCTGGGGATTTTCTATTAATCCATTCTTGGGGAGCAACTACAACCATGAGATTGACAGTAGAGACTTGACCGAGGTAAAGGTTTCCGGCAGTTCTTTGCAGCAGGTCAGGAACTGTCCTCCCCTTCTGCCACATGAACTCACCCACATTTATTTTTCGGTGCAGCACAGACAATATCAAGGCAAGTAATTTCAAATCAAGGCTCAGTCTTTTCTGGCTCTATAGTGTAAGAGCCAAAGCAAAATGTACAGAACACCCACGTAACCCGTGGCTTTTAGATCTCAAAGTAAATGTTTTCACATAATCATGGATTGCATCCAAGCAAATGTCTGTAAGATGACATTTCTGGAAGCTTTTGCATCTTTACATTATATTTAGTTTACACAATATACTGCACAACTGGAAAAAACGGCCATATGAGCCAGACCAACAGTTGACCTCTTGTAGAGTGCCTTTGAGAACAGGCTATTTCTTTACCCTCCTCTATGCTAACACCTTTTACATCAGACAATTTCCAAATCAGGAATTTCTTTGAAGTTTCTGATCTTTCTTCCATAGTTTACTTTTCAAAACATCACAAGGCCAGTGGAATTCTTGTATTCATATGCTGGGGGCCCCCATGCAACCCAGCCTGGATCTGAGTTTCCCTCTCTTTTTCACATCCACCTTATTCGCCTCTCTGTGAGGCAGTGCTCTAGGCTGAGTCATTCGCAGTCCCCAGGGTTTCTGGGTGGAGTTGAAATTTGAATCTCCTGGCCCTAACATCGCACGTCCTTTGTCCTGGAGGCACCGTCCACCGTGTTTGTCAACAGAGCTCAGGACAGGCACGGTGCTGGAGCACCTTCACTGTGGAGGGAGAGGGGCCATTTGTCCCTGCAAAGGCCCCCAATTCCACATGAAATTGATCCAAAAACATTTAGGGGAAGGGAACTAACACATTTCTACTGGAAATGTATCAAAGGCCAAAATCCAGCGCCTTCTATCATCTGGCTTTCTAAGGCTATACATCCTGTTTCCAGGGCTTCTGTCAATATGAGCTGTGCTCTCTGCTGGAGCTGCTGTGAGCAGGGCATGACAGGGGAGAATAATTTGCTTTTGAGCGTTTTCGAATATCCCGTGGAGCCTGATCCAAAGCCCACTGCAGGCACTGACAGTTCTGCTGGAGGGACTTTAATATTCTTTGGATCAGGCATTGGCTTCTTCACACATCAGCAACAGCTTTGGATCAGCAACAGCTTTGGGTTTGGGTCTTTTTTTTGGTGTTTGGTTTTTCTTTTTTTTTTTTTTTTTTTTGTTTGGTTGTTTGTTTTGGGGTTTTTGTTTTGGTTTTGGTTTGGTTTGATTTGGCTTGGTTTGCGTTTGGGTTTGTTTTTTTTTTCTGCCACTAGTTTTACACAGAAACTGCTGTGATGCTGTCTGGGAAGAAGGATGGGAAATATCTCCATTCCCTAAGCATAAGTGAAAGAGGGGTTTTATGCTCTTTTGTTTTTACATGTTGTGCAATTCAAATATGCCAGAAAAGCCAGTTGTTTCTCTGGTCAGATGTCTGAAAATGCATCTTTTCTTTTTTTCCTCTCTCTCTCTCTTTTTTTTTTTTNTTTTTTTAATTTCTCCATTGTTTTTAATTTTTTCTACATTTCTTAAATACAGTGTTCAGTGAGAAGAATCAAACAAATGGGGCAGAAATCTCATTTTCAGTTCTTTCTTTGGATGGTTGCTTGCTATTTTTTTTTTTTGCTTTATTTTATTTCCCATGCAGTACTCCCTAGTTACACAAGACAAGATGCCCCTCCAAAGGGAACTGTAACTTCTTTTGGACAAAGGAAGAAAAGCAACAACAAGTAGAAAAGATGGGTGAGACTGAGTATCAGATATAAGAAGGTGAGTGACAGGTAGATTTCTAAGAACCAATTTAAGATGGTGAGTTGCTGGATGTGGAGTGTGGGATTTTTTAATTGGTATCTACATGAGACTTTCACATATGTAACGTCCCTTTTTTTCTGGCTGCAAGCTGATATTTTCCAATATGAGTCCTTGTTTTGTCCAGTGTCTGTTCATTACAATTCTGGAGCCCCCAGCACAGGAAGGACATGGAACTGTTGGAGTGGGTCCAGAGGAGGCCACAAAGATGCTCAGAGGGCTGCAGCAGCTCTACTATGAGGACAGGCTGAGAGAGTTGGGGCTTTCAACCTGGAGAAGAGAAACCTTTGAGGGGATTTCAGTCTGGAGAAGAGAAGCCTTTGAGGGGATTTTATAGTACCCTTCCAACATCTGAAGGGGGCCTACAGGAAGGCTGAGGAGGGACTATTTACAAGGTCTTGCAATGACAGGAGGAGGGGCAATGTGTTTAAACTGGCAGAGGGGAGATTGAAAGTGGATGTTAGGAGGAAGTTATTTCCAGTGAGGTTGGTGAGACACTGGCACAGGTTGCCCAGGGAGGTTGTGGCTGCTCCCTCCCTGGAGGTGTTCAAGGCCAGGTTGGACAAGGCCTTGAGTGACCTGTGCTAGTGGGAGATGTCCCTGCCTATGGCAGGGGCTTGGAACTGGATGATCCTTGAGGGCTCTTCCAACCTAAACCATTCTATGATTCTATGATTACCAGACTCAGCTACTCATACCATACACAGAGTGACTTGTGGGTCAGTGTCCCAGGAAACAAGGTGTGAGTTGTGCACATCCCCATCCGAGGCACATTGAGTCCCTAAAGCCAACTGGTCCAGGTGCATAAACCTGATCATATGCTCAAGTGTTTTATGGCTCAGTTATGGATTTTGTGGATGTTCCCTCCCTGGAGGTGTTCAAGGCCAGGTTGGATGAGGCCTTGAGTGACCTGTTCTAGTGGGAGTTGTCCCTGCCTATGGCAGGGAGTTGGAACTAGATGATCTTTGAGGTCACTTACAACCTAAACCATTCTATGATTATATCTGTTCAGGGCAGGGGTGGCTTAATGAAAATCTGAGCTTTGTGCAGTGTAAAAGTGTAGTCTGGATGCTATTGGCATCCAGACCTCCCCTGGTTTAATGCCATGATGCGAGTGTAGAGATCTCTCCCACCCTTGTGCAGTAAAGTAAATTGGTACAATCAATACTGAAATGCACCCCTCTGTCTCCAGCAGGACACACCAGAAGTGAACACTTGTGCTGCTTCTTTACATGCTCCAACTGTGCAGATAGAGAAACTCCAGGAGTGGCCAAGAGAAAGATTTGTGTTGTGAAGTGGCTGCTTCAATGTCCCTTAAGAGACAAGGTCAGAAGTCAGCTCTCCTCAGGAACAGCATGACGCAATTTATTTCCTCTACTTAGATAACTATTTCCATGAAACTTGGAGGATTTTTCTATTTTATTTTATTTTTTTATCAGTGAGAATGTTGCTGTCCAGCCCAATTTTTTAAGAAGTGATCAAGGTGTTCAACAGCTAAGGGCAAGGAGCTGGGCAGAGGCACACAAGCTGGCAGATGCACACACACAGAAGAGCAACCTGTGGTATGATGTTGAAAACCTTTTCTTTTTAGAAAGGNCTGTGGTTTGAATGCAAAAACCTTTTTTTTTTAAAAAGGCTGGAAAAAAAAAAAAAAAAAAAAAAGGACTTCAGTGTCCATACTTAAAATCTGGCATCTGTCTCAGCAACTAAGCTCACTCCAGCAAGGGTTAAAACAATAATTAGGTCATTTCTGCTCCAGTAAATGTGCAACTTAAAGGCTTGTCTTTCAAAGAGAGCACCAGTGAGATACAATGTTAGTGACACTGGTCTTAGTCAAGACAGAAATTTCAAGAAAATGGAATATACACAAGCTGCCCCATAAACTGATAAAGCTGTATGATTTTATGCACCATAATGGCTCTTTGCTACATCCCAGGAATCAGACATGGAGTGGGGGGCAAGGTGAAGCTTCTCTTCAAGCTATTTGTCACTGTAAGTGAACATTGAACAGCAAAGTAAAATAGTTAACATTTACAATGGGCTTAAAAATTTGAAAGTAATGAGTGTCTTTTAAAAAACTTCAGGAGGAGGTTCTTTATGGGAAACTCAGAATTAAAAAAAAAAAATATTTGGAGTACAGTCAAAATATTATGAGCAGGGCTCTGCAGTAATGACACATATCAGCAGTATTTGTAACCAAAAGAACAATGTGATAAATTTTAATCACAAGGGACCAGGCTTTGTGGGAAGTGCCTAATACACAGACATCCTTTATAGGTTTCCAGTTATGACCTATGCCTGAAAGACATTTTAATGATAACTGTGGAAAGTAGATGGATTGTCTTCCCAGAGTGTTGAAGGTCCTGTTTGTTGTCATCCGCAGCTTCTACAAAGACCAGAGATTTTCAAAGGTACTCTTCTGTCCTGCTATCAGCTTGCAATACCATAAGGATGGGACTATCTAAGATAAAACATGCCAGAGACATATACTCCTCAGGATTTCCTGTGGGAGTCTGACCAAAAGAAGGCAATATTAATAAATATAAATTCTGGAACATTATTATCACCAGAGCCATGTCATGTAGTTCACCCTTGAATTCTTATAACCCCTCTACTTTTCTCAGGCAGTTCAAGCATTTAACTGCAATTGGTCAGAGTGTTAAACCTCCTCACTGGGACAATTGTTTTCAATTACATTAAAGGCTCAAAGACTTTGATGGACATGCCAAAGCAAGGAGTTGAGCTTGCTGAATGTTTTAACTCTTTGAACTCATGCGGGATCTGTGAGTCCTTCTGCTCTTGAACCTTGAAAATGCTTGAAAAACAGATGCGACCTGGAAACAGGTTGGTGCCAAAAATATGTAATAGTCTTCACTTTGAGGATGTTGTTGCCTTTTTTATTTTCAGTTTCTTTCATAACAAACACATTGTTTTTTCTTGAGGAGGATGAATTAGGCTGGAGAATGAAGCACCAGGCAACCATAACCTTCATGAGACCTAAAGTGAATTCACTTATGTGTGCCATCTTCAGTTATCTTTTGTTTTATGCTCCTCACTTGGGGCAGAGAAGTGGCAGCATCAGTGCTTGGCAGTTGGATTACTACACCTACAAGGAAAAAAGAGAGTAAGAAAAGAATCCTTGCAAAATTCTGATCTTGTGGGATTTTTTTGGCCATCACCATGTATGCTGTGCAGCATAGCGTATGATACCATTCTGACCCACAGGAACCTTCAGGGCAACTTCAAGTTTTATTTTGTACAAATTGTGCTAAAACACTCCCATTACACAAGTGTTTGGTCAATCTCTGTCTCTACAGGTTATCAGTCTTGTTGTTTCAGAAATTCAGGAGAATGCTAGTTCTGTAATAGTTCTGCCTTATTCTGTGCTCCTATTAATGCACCAGCAGTGGCAGTATCATAGAATCACAGAGGCTGGAAGGGACCTCGAAAGATCATCCAGTCCAAGCCCCTTGCCAGAGCAGGATCATTTAGATCACATCACACAGGAATGCATCCAGGCAAGTCTTGAATATCTCCAGAGAGGGAGACTCCACAACCCCCACTGTGCAGCCTGTTCCAGTGTTCTGTCACACAGAGAAAAAATTCCTCCTCACGTTTACATGAAACTTCCTATACCTCAATTTCCACCCATTGCCCCTTGTCCTGTCATTGGGCATCACGCAGCAGAGCCTGGCTCCATCCTCTTGGCACTCACCCTTTACATATTTTTAAACATCAATGAGGTCACCCCTCAGTCTCCTCCAAGCAGCAAAGCCCCAGGTCCCTCAGTCCCTCCTTGTAACAGAGATGTTCCTTCCTTTACTGTGATCTTGAGTGTTTCAACAAGGCTTCCACTGACTCCTGCTATGTCCACTTCCTTTCCAATGCAGGACAAATCACAGAAGGCAAAAAACAATAAGTAGTTCATGTCCAGTCATGCTAACTCAGTGGAACAGTAGCTTCTAGAGAGGAAACATGGTTTAAAAGACAGATGTGAGTGGGTGGAGCACACTAATATTGTATCTCAGCTTTGTTGAGAATGTTTTCCTTCATAATTTACTAGGAAAGAGCTGATTAAATCTCTGCACAAGCATAGTTGCAACAGACACAATCCTGCAGATTCCACATGCAAAACTAGAGCCTGCCTCTCAGGCAATGTGGCATTTTGGCTGTGCAGATTAGAGTCTACTATGCTTTTTTTGACAAAACAAGCAGCAGAAAGCAACAAAAAGCTTAGCTCTAAATAAATGTAATACATACAAATGCTTTCAGAAAGGAGCTTTCATGGGTTTTGCTTTCACAAAGATCCTATGAACTCTATAAAACATAAACAATACCTCATAATGAAACACTGTTGTTTCAAAGCTGACATCACATCTGACTCAAAGCGTGACTTTTGATTTGGATTAAGTGTGGTTTATTTGGAGGCTTTAGTATAACTGCTTCATTATCTAGAACACCAGATAAACATAACAAACATAACATTTATCTTACAACTAAAAATGCCCATAAGTATAATTTAGATAGTTAAGTAATATCTTTCTTTCCTAAATCCTTTGTGTTATGCATTTGAGAGTGTTTTGTGTATGGAAAGGCCTGGAGTACTGTGTGCAGTTCTGGAGCCCTCAACATGAGAAGGACATCAAATTGTTGGAGTCAGTCCAGAGGAGGTCATGAAGATGCTCAGAGGGCTGGAGCAGCTCTGCTAAGAGGACAGGCTACAAGAGTTGGGACTCTTCAGCCTGGAGAAGAGAAGGCTTCCAGGAGACCTTATAGTAGCCTTTCAGTATCTGAAGGGGGCCTACAGGAAGTCTGGGGAGGGACTATTGACAAAGTTTTGTAATGACAGGATGAGGGGCAATGGGTTTAAGCTGGTAGAGGGGAGATTTAAACTGGATACTCGGAAGTTCTTCACAGTGAGGGTGGTGAGACACTGGCACAGGTTGCCCAGGGAGGTTGTGGCTGCTCCCTCCCTGGAGGGGTTCAAGGCCAGGTCGGATGAGGCCTTGAGTGACCTGTACTAGTGGGAGGTGTCCCTGCCTGTGGCAGGGGGGTGGAACTGAATGATCTTTGAGGTCCCTTCCAACCTAAACCATTCTATGATTCTATAAAATAATAATCACATCCACGTGCCTCAAAATCAGCAAATCAGGACAAGAGAAGAGCATTTTTGCATGGACTAGTTTTCAGAACAATTTGGGAATGTTCAGCTTAGAGTGCTGAGAACAGTGCTGGAGTTCCATGAGAAAAATAAACCTGTCTTCAAGTACCCTGATATTTAAAAATATGCAAACCTGAAACATCTATTTTTGGTTAGAGCTCAGTCCAACCAGTAGCTCTGTCTCTCTTATTAAAGTCTTGCCTATATTCATGCCAGGATTAACTCAGCAAGTTATCGGTTTTGTGGTGGGCCGAAAAAGGTCTTTCATAACTCAAATCTTAAAGATGAATCTTTACACAATAAAGAACTCAAAATTACATCACCAGAGCCAGGACTGTGTTTCTGGGTTTGTTCTGTGTGTCTTAAACTATGGAATCCCTGCTTTGTCAAAATACAAAAATAGATGTACAAGCTGAGATGATCATGAACTCCAGAAAGTTTACTCTCGAAATTTGCATTATATGATCCCTGCACCCCAAAAAATGAATCACTCTCAGGTGTGTAGTGACTGGATGGTATAAGATTTCCAAATGAAGTAACTACCCAAGGTTTTCCCTAAATATCTGTGATCAGTTTTTGCACTCATCTCAGGAAATCTCACATCTCACCTCACCTAATAACTCAATCATTGTGTTCACCAAGTATCTAATGTGTTTGCTATAGTTTCTGTTTGCAGAATCACAGAATATTAGAGGCTGGAAGGGACCTCGAAAGATCATCCAGTCCAAACCCCCTTCCAGAGCAGGATCACTTAAACTACATCACACAGGAACACATCCAGGCAAGTCTTGAATATCTCCAGAGAGGGAGACTCTACAGCCCCCTGGGCAACCTGTTCCAGTGTTCTGTCACCCTCACAGGGAAAAAATTCTTTCTCATGTTTCCATGGAACTTCCTATGCCTCAACTTCCACCCATTGCCCCTTGTCCTGTCATTGGGCAGCACCCAGCAAAGCCTGGCTCCATGCCCTTGGCACTCACCCTTTAGGTATTTATTCATGAGGTTACCCATCAGTCTCCTCTCCAGCTAAAGAGCTAAAGAGCCCCAGCTCCTTCAGTGTCTCCTTGTAAGGAAGATGTTCCACTCCATTGTTTTTGTGGTTCTACTCTAGAATCTTTCAAGTAGTTCCTTGAGGTCCTTATTGAAATGAGTGGCCCAGAACTGGACACAATATTCCAGATGTGGCCTCAGCAGGGTAGAGTAGAGGGGGAAGAGAACTTTTCTTGACCTACTAACCACAGCCCTTTAAATATGCACCAGAATGGCACTGACCTTCTTGTTGCTGAAATATGAAGTAGTAACAAATCCTTACAATTAAATAAGAATTATATTAGAAGTCAACACTTCAAAGCAATGTGTGAAGTATTTACTTTTATGACCTTTAGTTTGCACAGACTACAATTAAAACTTGTTAAATCCAGGATTGCTTCAAAAAATCATTCAAAGTATTCCTCCCAAGAAAGGGCCTATCTGTACATAAATTCCTTACTGAATGCTCAGAAGGGAAGAAAAGCTCTAAAATTCTTTGTGCAGATAGATCCTAAAGGCTGATTTTATTTATTTTCTACTTGTTAAATCTCCAATACAGAGAAAGAAGGGAAGAAATTTGTAAGCAAGTAAATAGCAACTTGAGTGCAACTGAAATAGCCTCAAGTGCAATTAAATTCCCCTGGTTTTGAGGGCATCACCACCCTGTAGGCAAGTGGTGGATAGCTTGGCACAGAGTTTATATGCTTGTGGGTTAGACTTGAGGTGATTTTTGTCTGTGCTCAAATAAATTGGTTGTTTTTATTTTCTGTACATAGTAAAATATAAGCAAAAAGTATAATTTTGAGATACTAAAAAAGATAACTCAGATTCAACTGCTCATAACAATCCATAGATCTCTATTTCTATGCCCTTTTTGTAATCCTGAAATGTGGAATCAGACAATGAGGAGTTAAAAGTAGTGGTGCAGATGCAGCTGAGTCATGTTACACTAAAAGGACCAGCTGATGGGCATAAAAGAGGATTAGAAAAAGGAAAGGGAAAGAAATGAAATTGGATTGGATGCTAGCAGGGAGAGCCTGGGTTTAGGGACTTCAGATAACAGAGAGAACTTGGAGTTGTTTGTTGGCTGTTCTCTGTGCTAATTTTTTCAAGTGATTTTGAATCCAAGAATCTCTAATAGCAAGACTGTGAAGGTGCATTGGCAGATGTTATGTTTAGGCAAGTGTGAAGATAAATCTTTATAAATAGGATTTTCTGGGTCATGGGTAGGATTGATAATGGGGTTGTCTAATGTAGAAAGGTTGTGATAGTATCATAGAATCATTTTGACTGGAAGAGACCTTAAGGATCATCAAGTTGAACCACTAACCCAGCACTAGCAAGTCACCACTAAATAATGCCTCTCAGCACCATATCTCTATGTCTTTTAGATACTTCCAGG
>VWYK01111859.1:1589-17517 GCA_013399775.1 Semnornis frantzii | reverse complement strand
CTTCACTGCCTTCCAACAGGTTAATTCCCAATCTACACTGACACCTGGGGTTGTTCTTCCTCAGTTATAAAACTCCACACTTGCCCTTGTTGAACTTCATTAAATTTCTTCCTGCCCAACCCTCCAGCCTGTCCAAGTCTCACAATGGCAGCACAGCCTTCCTGTGTGTTAGCCACCACACCCAGTTTGGTGGAGGCCTTTAAAGGTCTCTGTTAGCCACCTTCCCAGATATGTATGTATTGCTCTCTCATGCATGTATTCATTAAAGCACCTGTGTACTTACACCTCACGTTACACTGTGGGGTATACCCTATGAGCACACTAGACTCATCCATCCTTCTCCACTGCATGCTAACTGTAAGAGCAAAGCACTCCACTCTCCAGGACCTCTTTGGGAAAGTGGGCTGGAGAGAAGCCCCTCTCTGACTTCACCCCTTTCTCTGCAAAACATCTGACAATACTGGTTTTGGTCTCAGCCTCACATATCTCCACTGAGTGACAGACGAGATAGATCATCAGTGACTACATCTTCCAGGCCAGCATCCTGTCCTGGCAAAGCTATATGGAACCCAAACAGTCAAAGCCTTTGTTCTGGTTGAAAATTAGCTCATAACCATTAACTCAAAACAGAGCCCAGAGTTTCCAGCATAGGGTCATAGTAAGACCCAAACCTTTATTTTTTCCCAAAGTTCTTCGGTGTGTTTTTTCTTGCTTAAATGAAAGGCAAGATCAGCATTAGTAGTGCTGTACTTTTGAGCTTTCATTATTTTTCAGTTTTCTGAATGCAGGCAGTATTCAGAATTTTTCTTATCATTCTATTCCACAGTGGCTTTGTAATTCTCCTCGGTGTTTCCCAGGAGAGTCATAAATACCCTGCAAGACCCCAGCAATGTTTGTAACAGTGATTATTGGGAGGGGACCACAACTGCTAACATTAGATACCCTTTAATTTAGAAACAATAGGCACAAGAAAGGCAGTAGGGTCCAACAAAATGGAGTTTGAGGGACTTACTCCCCGTGTCTACCTCCTTTTCCTCCTGGACTTTGTCTATTTCATTATTTTTAATGTTAAGCTCAGCAAAGCAGGAGTTGTTCTGCCTCTCCATAAAGGACCTAGCACATGGGGGCCCTACTAGAGAACATCAGGAGCCTTTTGCATGATACAGTTACAGAGCCATCCTGATTGTGTGACAATCTCCCAGCCACACTGATGGGCCACTTTTAAATGCTGCATAATCCTTCCTATCCACCTCAGGTTTCATGTAAGAAAGGTAATTCTCCAGCCTTTACGATTACAGTGAAACCTGCAAAACAAACACAACACAGAAAGACATTTGTGAGGGTTTGGGAGTTCTCCGCCCCCCCACACTTTAAAATGACCCAGACTCATCCGGCTGGAAGTTAAGAGATGAAGCTATATTTACAGCTCAGCACAATATACAAGCAAATATATACAGTATATACAGGAATATTTACAGAAATATACAAGTTTAAGGTAATACAGACACACAACACCCCTCCCAGAAATCAGNAGACATCACCATTGTTTTCCTTCAGAGCCTGTAGTATAATTTTCACTATTTAAAAATATTCCAATTAGCTCAAACCAGCACATGACATGTTACCTGCAAACCTGGAAGATAATAGCTCTCAGAGGTCAGACTACTCCATTCGCCCTAAAGAAGTGTTAACTTTTGTATCTGATAAGAATATCAATGTCACTATTCAACATGTGACACATTCTCTTCACAGAAATACGAAGACAATCATTTATCCAGTGATGCAATGCAGAGTGTCACATCAATTTCTGGGGTAGATGCATAGAAGAAACTCAATTGCTCTCATAGGTTTCTCCCAATGTTAAAGTTGCATTGCTCCAACTTCAAAGGAAGATCATTCTTTCCACATTATTTCACATCTCCACTGCTGCAAAGACCCAACCACCTCTCACAGCTTCACAGGTGCAATATCTCTCAGCAATGTCTTACCAGAATCTCTGTTACCCTGCAATTACAGGGCAAAAACTTGCCTTGAATTCACAGATCTGTGGTGCAAATGAGAAATGAAGGCTAGAGTATCATGCATTAGTGACACTCACCCTTCCCTATCTCCTCTCATGCATGCATCAGGCACCATCATCACCATTTTAGAGAGAGAGGAAAGCTGTTGCAGCAAGAAATGCCATTGTGAGGTAGAAGAACAGAGCTGGTTATCTATCAGACAAGAGTTGTGAACAGGGTGTGGAATATCATGTGAAAGGAGCAGAAGAGCAACACCAAAGCACACACTAATGTGACATTTTGACCCTCCCTTTCCCCTCTGGCCTGAATTTATATGCAATAAAACACATCACACATTTATTTTCATGGACAATTGGGTGGGCAACACCAGAGATTAAAAATCAGTAATGCCAAGTACATCCTTAAGGGAGCTGCAACTCTCCACATACAGACACCCACGACAGAAAAAGATTCTCTTCTAGATGACAAAGCAGCACCCTCAAAAGCCATGCTATTCCCACAGGTCTCCAGTCACTGCAAAAACTGATCTCAGGGCAGGTTTACAACTTTCCAGTTCTCACACAGTATAGCCTGGTGAAGAGGTGAGGACAGAGAAGAGTAAAATGGCTTCCGGAGGCACTGGATCTGCATTAGATGTTTTTAGTCTTGTTAGCCTGGCTTTATGGTTTGGGAGTCATATAGAAATCCCCCAAGGGCCAAGGAAAACCTGCAGTCTCTTATGCCTCTTATGCAGTATCCTAGATCCATTAAAACCCATTATTTATTAGCTTCTGAAATCACAACTGACAGAATACCACAAGAAAGGCTAACAACAGCTTCACCAGGACTGGCAGACATCAGCAACACTTGAAATCTGGTAAGAAACTTCCATCTCATGAGATTTCTTCAGACTAAGGAACTTGACACAACTCACTCAGCTTCTTCAAAACAGCTTAGCTTTCAGGTCCTGACCTTATCTGGAAAAAGGTACCAGAAAGGCAAATACGAGATGTAGTGTTTGAAAAGCAGCCAAAAGTTTTCCAGACTGTGGAAATATCTCACTGACTCTGAGTTTGCAGGCCAGGCCTGTGGTTTGGTCTATACAGAGTAGCCTGATAAACAAGGGGGGGTCATATTCTACAGAAATGCTTGGAAAGGGCAAAAGGCAAGCTGGACTTGTTGATATTTTCCATCCCACATCCTTTTAGGAAAGATCACAATCCAAGTTTATCTGTATTTCAGAGGACAAGTCGTGATTCCTCAGCTGATTTCATCCTGTACCATTTCAATCCCAACTGTCTTGGCACAGTTGGGGAAAACGCACAGCAGCTCTGTTGCAAAGTATCCACGGGTACATTAGTCATGCTGCTACTTCATAACCTAGGTGCCTGGTAAATGTACTAGGATCAGGCTGATTTCTTTAAAATTGGCAGGTCAGTAAAGTGATCCAGAAGATGCTACATCAGCTCACTTACGAGCTCCTCTGCTTGAGCAACAGCTTCTGCAAGATTTCTTGGCCCATCCCACCTTGCACACCCCCAGCCTTCTTTATGAGGATGAAGAGGGGTGGAAAACAGCTGAGAAACTGGAATGATATCATCATGCCTTTCATCCCACAGTCCAGTGATTCAAGCAAGCTCCTAGGAGGTAGGAAATCCACCTTCGGTTCCCTCCTCTGCTTCAGAGTCTGAACCCACACTCCACCTTAGATGACTCCCATCCCTGAGTACCCAGTAAGATGGTGAGTATTTAAAGATTCACATTGGGTGTAAACCACCCCAAAGAGTCCCCCTGCTTCAGCAGAGCAGCTAGAGCACTGCCAAACATGGTTTTGCATCGCCCTGTTACTTGTATCTTACCTTGTCACGCACATTTTCCAAACTCTAAACTTACTTTTACCATCCATTTATTAATTATAGACTTCCTAATCAAGCACTAGCAAACAAGGCATTAAATACACTGAGCAGAAGTACCAAGGCATTTGATAAACTAGAAATAACACATCAAAGGCTAGAGTCTCATGGTAATAAAAGTTCTAGTTAAAGGCCTCCCCACGCATATATGCCTTGATCTGTTAAGGTTATTAAAATGGCAAGCATAGCTGTATTTTTAATAAATTAATTAGCTCCTTCAGACTGTTTTGAATGATGTTCCTCATTTTAGAATCAATTTAAGCTCCGTCCCATCCAAAGCAGCGTAGGACTGCAAATTATCTGTATCACAAATGAAACTTACAGTGGCATTTAAAAACTAATTATTAACTCAACATTGTAATGGCTCAAGCCTATAAAGTGTGGAGTCCTTGAAGGCCATTGTAATTCACAGGCATTAAGGTGTCATTATGGCCTCCTACAGAAAACTGGAAGCTGCAGCACTGCACCCCACTGCAAAAGTGTCCCCAGCAAGCTGGTGTTTGAAAGAATTTGACACTTCCTGCAGACAGCAGGCAGCCTCTGCCTAGCACAAGTTTGTGAACTTCTCTACAGCAGGGTTAGTTTAAGTAATAATAATATTTATATTCTAAAGAACGCTGTTTAGATTCGCCTCCCACACAATGAGATTTCCTATTTTTAGAAGGAAGAAGCCTGCACAAGAAAAAAGTGAGTAGCAAAGATCAGAGCAAGAACTTTGAAGTCAAATCTCCAGTTTTATGGTTTTATTTTGGTTGGAGAAGGGAATGTTTGTTGGTTTGGGTTTTTTTTAATTTTATTTTTAGCTACCTCCAATTGCTAAGCACATTTCACACAGAAGTCAACAGAAATACTGAAATTCCAAGTGAACTTTGTGAGGCCTGCCACAAATACTCACTGCTGCTGGGTATGGATTAAATGCCCTGAACACCACAGAGTGAAAGTTAGCCCACATATAATGTGCACAAAGCTCTTTGTCTGACAGAAAGGGATCAGATTTAAGTTCCTCCCTGTCGGGAACCACCTGATGAGCAGTACTGCATTCTGCTCCATCAGCCTGATGATGGTGCTACCCTTGACTCACTGCCCAGCCCCATGCAAGGTTAGCAGGCCAGTAGGCAACCAGTCACTAGTGGTGTCCCACAGGGATCAATGCCGGGCCAGGTCCTGTTTAATATCTTCACTGATGATCTGGATGAGAGGATTGAGGCCAGCATCAGTAAGTTTTCAGATGACACCACGTTGGGAGCATGTGTTGATCTTTGAGAGGGTAGGAGGGCTCTGCAGATGGACCTGGACAGGCTGCACAGATGGGCACAGTCCAATGCCATGAGTTTTAACAAATCCAAGTGCCAGGTTCTGCACTTTGGCCACAACAACCCCATGCTAGGGAAAGAGTGGCTGGAGAGCAGCCAGGCAGAGAGGGCCCTGGGGGTACTGGTTGACGGCGAACTGAACATGAGCCAGCAGTGTGCCCAGAAGGCCAATGGCATCCTGGCCTGTATCAGGAATAGTGTGGCCAGCAGGAGCACAGCCCTGCAAGGAGCATCTGAGGGAGCTGGGGTTGTTCAGCCTGGAGAAGAGGAGGGTCAGGGGAGACCTCATTGCTCTCTACATCTGAAGAGAGGTTGTAGCCAGGCAGGGGTTGGTCTCTTCTCCCAGGCAACCAGGGACAGAACAAGAGGACACAGTCTCGAGCTGTGCCAAGGTAGGTTTTGGCTGGATGTTAGGAAGAAATTCTTCACAGAAAGAGTGATTGGCATTGGAATGGGCTGCCTGGAGAGGTGGCGGAGTCACCATGCCTGGAGATGTTTAAAAGGAGGCTGGATGAGGCACTTAGTGACACGGTTTAGTTAATTGGAAGGGTTAGGTGATAGGTTGGACTCAATTATATGAGAGGTCTTTTCCAACCTGGTTACATCTGTGATTCTGTGATTCAGGGCCTGGGGAGGCAGTCCCTGGGCTTCTCTGGCTCCACCATCATAGAATCATAAAATCATAGAATGGTAAGGTGGGAAGGGACCTCAAAGATCATCTAGCTCCAACCCCCTGCGATAGGCAGGGACACCTCCCACTAGAACAGGTCACTCTAAGGCTTCGTCCAACCTGGCCTTGAACACCTGCGGGGAGGAAGCAACCACAACCTCCCTGGGCACACCACCTTCTGTGCAGGGACGCCGTGTTCCTTCAGGTCAATATTGAAACAATGGCCTTGCACAGCAGTGGGAGATGCTGGTGCTTCAGGTAGGAATGCATGAGCACAGCTGTGAGCATTTTGTGCAGAAAAGCTTGCAGCACTGCCTTGCAGAAGCACAGGCTCGAAGCACCTTCCCATTGTGGGTAACCATGCCATGACACCCCCTCTCTCCCTGTAATGGGAAGTTTTGAGGCTGCCTTCTGGCCTACCGGGAGTGGGCTTTATGCTGGGAAGAAGAAAAAGCACTTTGTAAATCCTACTTTCTGAATCTGGGACAAGTCATTAATTATTTTACAATAACAATCTCTCGGAGTCAAAGATGACCCTGCAGGCTGCTGAAATTAGAGGGCTTTGTCACAGAACTTCTCCTTAGTCCTTTTTTGTTGATGATATATTCATAGAAGCATTTCCTGTTCTCTTTAACAGCTGAAGCCAAATTAATTTCCAGCTGGGCTTTGGCCCTTCTACTTTTCTCCCTGCATAGCCTCATGACAATCCTGTAGTCCTCCTGAGTGGCCTTCTCCTTCTTCCAATGACCAGAGACCCTCCTTTTATTCCTGAGCAGCAAACAAGCCTCTCTATTAAGCCACTTCTTCCTCTTCTTCCAGCACATGAGGACAGCCTGTTCCTGTATCTTTAAGACTTCCCTCTTGGACAGTGTCCACCCTTCCTGGACTCCTTGCCATTCAGGACTGTCTCCCAAAGCATTCTGTCCACCAGTCTCTGAAACAGGCCAAAGTCTGCTGGCTGGAAGTCCTAGGTGACAGTTCTGCTGACACTCTTCTTTACTTTCTAATTTTGTGATTGCTGTGTAATGGCCCTTAACCATTATGCTGCTCACAAATCCTCCTCTTTTCACACAGAGCAGGTGCAACAGGTGCCTTCCCTAGTTGGCTCCATCACCAGCTGTGACAGGAAGTTATCCTCCACACCCTCTAGGAAACCTCTGGGACTGCTCCCTCTCTGTTGTGTGGTATTTCCAGCAGCCACCAGGGAAGTTGAAATCCCTCACAAGAACAAGAGCTAGCAATCACAAGACTTCTGCCAGATGCCTAAAGAATATTTTATTTGTTTCTTCATCCTGGTTGAGTGATCTACAACAGACTTTCACCAGGATATCTGCTTTGTTGGCCTTCCTCCTGATTACCCATAAACACTCAACTCTATAATCACCATCATCAACCTCAATATAATCAAAACACTCCCTGACAAATAGGGCATCACCACCTCCCCTTCCTTGCCTACCCCTTCTGAAGAGTTTATGGCATCAGTTCTGGCACTCCAGTGGTGTGACACATCCCACCATATTTCTGTGATGGTTACTATATCATATTTTTTCTGACAGACAATGGTTTCCATCCTCTCCTGTTTGTTTCTCATGCTGCATGCATCAGCGTAGATGCAGCTCAGATGGTCTAAAGGTCTTGCCATGTTTTTATGGTGAGAAGTCCCGATTTCTGCCTGCCTGCTCTCAGGCACTCCTATACTGTCCTTGAGCTTATTTCTAGCAAGACCCATTTTGTGCCCTTTCCCTTTCAATCTAGTTTACAGCTTTCTCAATGAGCCCTGCTAGCTCCTGGGCTAGGATCCTTTTCCCACTCCGTGACAGATGTATCCTGTCTGTTGCCAGAAAACCTGGTGTCCTGTAAATCAGCCCATGATTAAAGATCCTGAAGTCCAGCCTGAGACACCAGGCTTGGAGCCAGGGATTGATCTCCTGGCTCTTCCTGTTTATTTCTTCATCACACCCTGTTACTGGGGAGACGGAGGAGAAAACTACTTCCACTCCCAGTCCCTTAACCAGTCATCCTAAGACCCTGAAGTCTCTCCTAATTGCCCTTGGACTTCTTGGCCTTCCTTCATCACTGCCTACCAGAAGGATCAGCAGTGGTTAGTAGTCTGAGGGCTGCACTAAAGAAGAAAGGTTTCTCCTCACATCACTAACCCTTGAGAAAGGTAAAGTGATTACAGGAATTCCTAAACCAGAAAAGGTGTCAGGTAATCACAACAGGAAGGTGGCACAAAATCCCTGCAGGCAGGACATAACTAATGAAAGGAAAACCAGCTTTGCACTAGATGTGAAGAATGACAGAAACAAAGGTATAAGAAAAGTTAATACATGCTTACAAAATCAAGACTTTCAGAAGTTACTGAGACCGTGTTTACACAAACATGCTCATCTAAACTCACATCAAAAGTACTCTATACTGTAAGCAGCCTGCTTACAGTACAATTAAGAATTAATAAAAAGAACATATTTATATTTTTCTGTATTTACTCTTTTCTGTCAGTATTTCACATGTACAGACCAGGAGAAAGAGTTGGGAAAACACACACACACACACACACACACACAAATAAAGCAGTTGAATACTGTAAAATCCATCGAGGTTTTTGGCATTAAGATTTTTTGTGGCTGCCAAAAAGAATATTTTTTTTTAAAAAAGTTAAAATTTTTTTTTTAAAGGAAAATATTTTCACTGAAGCAATCAAACAGCACTCACATCCTATTTAAAATCCATTGCCAGAGTGCCTTTGGTGCTAACAACGAAGGCCAGAAGAATCAGAGACCTGAAAACCCACTGGTTAGCATTTTCTCTTATCTGCTTGTTTCTCACAGGATCGTATGCATCAACAGAGGTTATACTGCTCCTTCATGTGCCAGCTGTACTAAACTTTTACAGCTTCCTCCATCCATGAAAATGTGCACTAGCATTCAACCCCTTCCCTGTTACTTATCCCAAGGGGCTCTATACTGGAACTGATTTATTCCAGTGCCTTTCCCCACAGAGAGGCTGCAGGCAGCCGTGCTGAGAGCTCCCATCTTCCTTTGCACAACAGGTCATCAAAGCAGCTTCTCTGTTCGTCAGCAGGTACTGTGCACGTATCATAACTGATGGACTGGACCTGTCACATAAGGGAAAATGCTGAAAAGATCAGTTTCCCTTCTATAATACCACCATGTCATATAAAACTACTGCACTGATTATCCCAGAGGCTTGGAACCATGACAAGTGGCTTCTTGCAGGTATTTTACCACCTGCATCTTCTTTCTGTATCTCAACAAATGTAAATCGTCAGGAACGAAAAATACTTAAGGAGTCATCCCTCCTGAGCCCATGCACGTTTTAAAAAGTAAAAAGACAACCATGGTGCACAGCTTCATCAGAAAAAAAAGCTCCACGTTTTCCTTTTGAAGGTTTCCAAAGAGAACGTATTACCAGAAGTATGTTGAGGTAGGCAGGAAACACCACTTCTGTGATGTGTGACTTCAAAATAGATTCTATTTTCTGAAGTCTTGCCATTTTTCCCCTTTTTTGTTTTGTTTTGTTTGGGTTTGGATGAGTTGTTTTGGTCTTTCCCCACCCCTGCAAAGCTGTTGCACTTCAGAGCTGTCGACTTGGTTTCATTCATGGGTCCTGGCCCTGGCCAGGCTCCAGAGGATGGGTATCTGTATGATATTGCTAGGTACTTTTTCAGGAGACATTTAAAAGCTCTGTCAGGAACACAGTGGTCTGAAGGCTTGCCACAAAAATTACTGACTTTATAAGGTCTATTAGGCATCAGCCTCACTAGCAGAGTTTGTAAGCTTTGCCAGACTGCTCTGAGTGCAGCTAGACATGCTAGTCTGGCTTAGCCTGCAGGTGTCCAATCCCCCCCAACTCTCCCCTACCTTGTCACTACCTTCCTGCTTCACATGCAATCACCCTTTCAGCCAGGTTGAAAAGTACTGAAATTAGAAGTGCTTCAGCAAACTGAGATCACATAGGCAGGTGCAGGACAAGGGCGACTAGGAGGCAAGCAAGACGGGGAGGCTGGGAGCTGTGGCAAGCTGGGGGACCAGACAAGGTCAGTAGGGCTCAGCGATGAATCCTGTTTCAGTAAGATCTGAAAGGAGATCTCTGCTCCTGGAGGTTTCCAGCGGCTCCATCCAGCAGAGTAAGTATTCAACCGCTACAAAAGGCCATTGCTCCACTGTTTCTAATACAATGGCCAAAAAAACACAGCCAAAATGCTTCACTCACAAAGACAAATCCTCTTGTTATCTCCAGGCAGTTTTGGACACCAGGAAGCTTGCATTCATTTCTATTAATAGCAGTAACAGATTATCTAGAAGGAATGAAAGGCAGCTCATGCTAAACTTGTTGCATGGGATTGTCTGTAGACAAAACATGTTGCCTGCTTTGTTGTAACCATTCTAGTATAAACACAAGATATTTAAAGAACAGACCTTAACTAACAGTGCATTTAGATGGGGTTATCCTCTCTTTTCCTCTCCAAACATGTATAACTTCATAAATTTCAGTCCTGCTGTTTCCTAAGAAGTAGATTTTGAGGGAAGGAGAGGAGAGGGGGGATGTGCATCACCCCAGCCAGTGTCCTGAGCCACACTGTGCAGTCCCCAGATCTGTATTCTGACTAGGGGACTTGCTAGAGTGACCAAAGCTGTCCAAAGCACCCCCCTCCCACCACCCTTTCATTCCTTTCCCTGTATAGATACTTCTACAGAACTGGCTCAGACTTTATTATTGTTGACACTATTTTAATTAAAACACATGAAGCAAATGGATGATTCATAAGGAAACCCTCCCAACAACAGCAAACTTCCAACAGACACTAGTTGGACTGAGCAGCTATCTCAGCTAGTAAATCCTCAAAAAAACCCTAAAAAAAACCCTGCTAGAGAGCTGAGATGTGGGCAGCCCTCAAAAGCACCTTTTTAATTCAGCTCTTCCCACAGCCTACCACAAGACTGCTGTGGGCTTGCTATACTTAAACTAGTGCTTGAACTCCTCTTTCTCTTTCCATATCTAGCAGAAGTTTTTTACCCAGGACACCTCCCACTGCCTTCCTTGCTACTGTAAAACTGAAACACAATAAGAACCCAGCAATCTCTTGGCACCATGACTACTGAGGTAACTCTGAGCAAGGGACCTGGGTTCAGGGGAGAACCTTGCTCTTTAGAAGAGGGAGTAACACTTACCATTATTGGAAAAAGATTAAGAGATTATGCAGCAATTCCAGGTGACTGCTGCATAGAGAAGCTCTGCCCTTAACGAGACCTTCATGAAATCTCACTTTGCAGTGAGGTGCAACCTCTTTCCAAGGGACTTCATCTCTCAGTAGAGGACCAACAGGAAGTGTCACTATCTCAAATGTCCCCCAAGGGTACAGCACCCTACCAGCCAACTCACTCTCTTTTCCACTTCCAGGATCATCATCCCTTGACAGCTTTCCCTCCTATAGCACAGCTCAGCCTTAAGAGGATCACCTCTCCCCAGCAGGCAGATCAGTCAGTCATTAGCCCTTCCATCTCTTCACCACCAGAACAAGGACAACACCTTTCTGGCAGATGGGAGAAAGGAGAGAGACATGTGATTTAAGGTAGTGAAACTGTAGCAGTACTGAGCATTGTGGGTACCAGAAGTCCCACAAAGTTGTGTTTCTTGTGGTAGTGATGGTGCCCAGTGTTGATATGGCACATCCAACTGCGTTGTAGATTCACTCAGAAACTAAACTTCTGAGAGGTGCAAGCTGCTGCCCTCATCTCAAGATGAGTCACTTGGATACCAAAACTTGAAATGTCACTGTTGTTAACTCACAGCTCAGCAAAACACACAAGGGACTGGGCAGGGGTGGATTAGGAAAGTCTGCATGATTAGCATGAGTCAGAACTTGTTTTGGCACCACCAGTGAACAGACCATGCGCCCACCAACTTTTCCTTGCCGTCAAGAATCTGAACCCCAAGGCAAGCCCTCTCAGTCCATCTACAAAGAGCCTTGGCCTCAAAGGAAAGTCAAAACAAAGGAACCAAGCAGAGCTCATGGGCATGTTCCAACCTCACAGAAGGACATCTCAGAGTCAAAAAACACTTGTACAAGACAGTTTATCATAACAGAAGCATATGATTTTCCATCTGTAGCCATCTTCATGAAGGCTTGAAGAACTCTTGTTCACAAAGCCTACACAAACAAAGGCTGAATTTCTCTTCCCCTTCAAATCAGTTACTTGTTCTGGCCCTCTCTTTACTAAGCAAACTTCTAACTGGAGCTTTCCCAGCACAGGTAGCAAGGTGCATGGCTTCCTTGAACAGCTTTGCATCTTACACCAGAAATAAAGGTAGAGGCTCGATAGGCACAATGCTGGATGGAACTTGTGTTTGCTAAGATGACTGTGCCCAAATGTGAATGGGTTTGTGATTTAACTGGGAATATTTGATAAGAATTATATAAGTATAGGTATTTTTATTTTCCTGAAAAGCCCCACCCCAAAACTATATATGAAACTAGTTTTATATATTTATACACTATAATTCAGTCAGAAATTTTCACAACAATGCTTATGGGCAATTTTTGATAATTTAGGAAAGTCAGAAAATGGAAAAAGCTAAGCCACAAGATAGCTTTACCTCACTTAAAAATCAGAGTCAGAGCAGAGAGCCTAGGGAGAGGCCAAAAGAACACCAGTTTACTCATGAGGGTGAAGTAGGGACCTGGAGACAGTCCTCGGATCTCCTTTGTGGCAGCCTCTGGAAACTGCAAGTTATAATCCAATTGTGGAACCACGCGACCTAAGTCCAATGCTAATGGAATCCACCAAAAGAAGTGTCTGCAGACATAGCTTCCACGAGGCAGATCTCGTGGAGCGGCACTGCCTTAGCAGCACGGAGAAAAGCCACAGCGTGGGCATGTTCCCGCCAGCAGCAGCAGTTTACGGCAGAGGCAGGGCCAGTCCCGCTCGGGGGTAGTGAGCGGGAAGCCAGGGTATGCTGGTCCGAAGAGAAGCTGGGTCTGGATGCCACAGAGAAAACTCTCAAATGGACCTAATGGACTTGCAGGACTTTCTGCTCACTCTGTTTAAGCCTTTCCTAGGCAATGTGTCCAGTGCCAATATATACTGGGCACGAAGGATCCAGCCAATCACAACCCAGATTCCAGCATGGGCCTCGCACCAGTGAGTACACATGTGAGAGCAGGAGAAGGGCACCTTTGGCTGGTCCCTGTTAAAGCCCACGGGGGGGGCAGGGAAAGCAGTTTGATGCCTTCATCTGCCCCCATTCAAACCTCCGCTGACAGAGCTGCGGAAAGGGAGTTTGGAGCACCCCACTACAGTTTGCTAAGGAGCATGCAACAGTGCCTGTTCCTTTCTGTTGAGAGTAGGTGAAAAAGCACAGTGGAATCTCTATTAAATACAGTGGAAATTGAGAACTTGTGGTAGTGAATAAGGAAACTCCTGCAGGCCAAAGAGCTAAAACTCATACCAGCTAGTGGATGCAGTGCAGAGCAAAGTACACAGTTTGGATAATGTGGATAGAAGAAAATAATTTATACTAACTACAGGATATGTCATAGTGAGGACAGCACATGGATAGGAAAAATCCTTCATTCTATTCCAATTCTAAGACTGCTGTGACAACAATACGATTTCATTTAACACCAAAGGGACTAAGAACTTGAAAAGCTTAAAAACAGCATGGGCACTGCCATTCTTGTATTTTGAAAGAGTCCTGAGATGACTGTAGGGAGAGTACCAGTAAATAAATGGGGTATGGTATCACTAAGCATGTCAAGAATGTAAGAAAATGGAACAGGGGACAAACAAATGCATTTCTTTACATGCAAAATTACACCACCACTCTGATTTTAGATTTAGGTTATCAAGGTTTCCGAGCTGAGGAGAGGAGCTCTACAACATCCTTACCATTTCTCCAGTAGGTAAATGTCACAGCACTGCTGTTAGAAGTGCTGTACTAATGAAGGCATCATATTTAGTGTTTTTGCAAGTCAAGAGGCAAATGAGTCTCACACAATTTCTTATGCTTCATTATAATCTGATTTGGTTGCCTTTTATTCCAAGTCCAGCTTCACAGCTAGAAGATCTGGTTGAGTCCTCCTGCCCTGCAACAGTGTATGATGTCCCTAGACAGCTATGCAAATGTGGGATCAAGCCTGCAGATTCATGGAGACCCAACTCAGCCTAAGCCAGGTTCATCTTATGCTAGCTTCCCTCCTGTTTCTGCATTGCCCTTTTCTCCTTCATCGGTGCTGGGACTTAGCCACTTATATTGCAAACTGCTTTGCCACCACCAGGAGCAAACTCTGCTCCCTGAAGCATCTCACTCTGAAATTACAGAAGCAAGTTTGGGTGTTCAGTTAGAAGTTAGCTGGTCAATACTTCACCTTTGGTTCTGTAAGAAGGCAGCACTGGGGTGGAATTAACAGGTCTCTGAGGTCACTTTTGAGCCTGCTTTCCCTGGCCATTGTAGAAAAATCTGAAGAGAAGTCTTCTTTGCTCCTTCTTTTCACCCAGAAAGCACTCCACACTTTCCCTCAGGACTACACTCTTGTATTCCTTACATATCACTCCTCTCTCACACTCAATAATCACAAGCACATCTTTCCTGCTGGGCTGGAGGACTTCTGCTTCTTCAAAACTAGCACCTTTTACACTGGATGGTGTTACCTGTCAGACTAATTTGGCCTAGATTAACTAGAATTTACCTTTCTCTTCAGTGAGCACCACCAAGCAGATTTCATCTAGTCCAAACTGTTGGAGCATTACAGATAATGGGCAGACCTGGTGTTTTTGAAGGATTTAAACCAAGCTCTCTTACACATTGTCCTGATGCTGTTGATGCTCCATATGGCTTTATTTAGTTGGGTTTTCTTTTTATATGACTCAAAAAAAAACAAACAAAAAAAAAAAAAACCTGCCTAACAAAAACTAAATCTCATTTAATAAATCAACCAAACCATCCACTCAGAAACAGATTCTCCCAAAGTCTTTCCCTGTCAGTGAAGCGTGGTGTTCAATATTGTCCTTTGCTTTTTGATATGCTGTGAATGGAGAAAACGGACTAAGAATATTTCAGACTTGTTTTCTGCACAAAGTCATGTAAGCATTGTTGATATCTATTGCAGATGTGTGAGTTATGTTTGGATACTGGCTTCAGTGTCTCACAGCTTTCAGGCATGCACAGACTGACAAAGACAGAGTTAAAATAGCTCTTTTTTTGTTTCCCACAGCACCAATGTCATTCACCCGAGCACAGATGATCAGCATTTCTCCTATTCCCAAGCATCAAAGTGCCTCTTACAGAGCTGAACAATCCTTGTGACAAGACAGCTTGGGGAAAGAGGATTTCCAAAATCCAGCATGACTTTTGGAGGCTGTTAGTCTCTGTGTGTACCTGTCATCAATTCATTTTTCTCTCTAGGACTGTGTAAACCACCAATGTGCACCAAAGTTGCTGTTGTCACTCTTTGCAAAGGTCTAGTTTATTTTCTGCTATGCAGAGGCATCAACATGAGAGAGCCTTTGAGCAGGTGCAGATCAATATCTCTTGTAAAGAATTTACCACCAGCCCCCAGCACACAATATGGAGCTCCTGTGCATTAGTAGGGGGTGGGGAAAGCCAGGAGGACATTTATTCCATGTTGTTAAGTATTATAAAGGCATTGGTTAGGTTTATCAGCAATGGATGGATTTGGGGTTAGGATCATTAGGATAGGAGGATTTAAAGGGTCCCTCATTTCCAGTGTCTTTTTTTTTTTTTTTTTTGGGGCCCTTTTTTTNCCAAAGAGTTCCTTAAAGCCCTGTCCTTTCCCAGTGCTGTATCCTATTAGTGCACTGACCCTTCATGCATCCAGCTGAGCTGCTAACCAAAAAATGCCTTTGGAATCTGAAAGCTGTGGCACAAAGGCAGTCCTTTGGTTTGAATAGGGCAAAGTAGAGGGTTTATTTCTCAGTGGAGTGATCTCTTTTCCATGGCATGAGGGTTACAGTAGAGCAGGCAAGGACAGATTTTGGACCCTTCAGC